>BQNB010012663.1:28652-78732 GCA_026074375.1 Tanacetum coccineum
TCTTAATGTAAAAATATAGTTTTCGTCCGTTGTCAGGTTATTGTATAGTTATATTTTAATATCTTTTAAAATATAACTTTAGTCTCTTTATCGGTTTATAACATAATATAAACTTTTTGTAAAACATTACTAAATATAAAAGTTATGTACACTTTGCCACGAAATTCCCGTATATATATCGTTTTTCATTTCTTAAAACTCTACGTTTTCCTTTTAATCAATATATATTGAAATCATTCGTTTTTCAATATTTCAAATGCACGCGCTTTCTAGTTATAATATATATGTTGCAAGTATTCACGTTTCCATTTTTCCAACTCCCGCGTTTATCAGATATGACATATATATTCACGTTGTTATATCGAAACTCACAAACTAATAAATATTGTACTTATATAACCCTTAACCGCCCTTTTGTTCCGATTTATAAATTATAAATCTCGTTAAAATTTTATATTCATAAAATTTTAATATATATTTATTGTTAATCCATCTTATCTCACTTAATAAATATTATATTTATTTAACCATTTTAAAACCACCAAATAATAGTTATCCAGTTTTAATATTTATTAAAACTTAAGTTATTTTCGTTTGTTGTTTTGATATATATAAATCAAACGAACCCTCGTCGTTTCCTCGTTGATTCGCTAAACCAAACGCACCTACTCTTGCTAATCCACCCAAACGGACCCAAATCTGTTACACGCCCAACCAAACGGACCCTTGTCCCAAACAGCCCTCGTGGCTGTTAAACCCACAACCAAACGCCCCTTGTGGGCTGTGTCGCAGCCAAACGCACCCTAATCGGGTGGCTGCCACCAAACCACACGCCCTAGTTGTGCTTAATCCGAACCAAACACCCCCGTTTGGCTGCCACTATACCAAACGGGCCCTAATTTGTTACAAACCAAACGCCCCTAATCCCTAAACGAACCCAAACGCAGCCAGTGGCTGTTTCGCAGCCAACACCCAACAGCCCCCGGCTGTTAAACCCAAACCAACGCACCCTTCGTGGTGCTTATTTCAAACCCGCACGCAAACCAAACCCATGTCCGACCCGGCTGTCCCGCAACCCGACCCGACCCCGGCTGGTAAACTAAACCAACCCGCTGCACACCCCCCCCTCCCCCGGTTGTTGACAGCCAACGCACCCTTGTGCGGTTATAAAAACAAACCAAACAAACCCTTGTCCTCGGCTGTCAACCCGGCTGTCCCCACAGCCAACCCGAACAAACCCACAACCAACGAACACCCCCTTCCCCTTGCGGCTTCCTGTCCGAACAAACAACCACTCCCTTGTGGTTGCATCATTTAAAACCAAATGAACACACCGTGGTGGTGTTATAAACCAACCCAAACCAAACCACCCTTTTTGGGTTTAACCCGAACCCAAACGCAGCCGCAAGGCTGTCGATACACCAACCCAACTCACCCTAGTGCTGTTTTCACAGCCAACCAACACGCACCCTTTTTAGTTGTTAATAAAACCACACGCACCCTTTGAGGTGGCCGCTGTGGTGGTGTTATAGTGATGATGGTGACATCGGCGGGAGTCGCGAGTGAGGGAGGGTAATGGTGATATGGTGTTGATGACGATGATGGTGGTGTTATGGTGGTAAGGATGCGGCTGTGGTTGCCGGATGGGGAGGGAAGACGGCGCGTGGAGGAGAGTGAGGTAATAGGTTGAGTAGATCCGGAGGTGGGGAGTATTTTTGGTGTTGGCCGGATAAGCCCGCCGGAAAACTTTTCCGGCGGCGACGACGTGGTGGTGGCCGGAAAGTTGGCCGGAGAAGATGGTGGTTGGCCGGCGGTGGGGCGGCCGGACATGGGAGGAGGGAGAGAGAGAATAAAAGAGTGTGTGTGTATAAATGTGAGATGGAAATGAGAAAATGTATATAAAATTTTATATATATTAAAACTTTATATTAAAAGTGACAATTGAAAATAGTTGAGGGACCTAAAGTGTAACATTTTTGGTATAGTTTTTATAAAAGCGGTTCGGGACTCATTTGAGCGACTTAACGGATGATTCAACTCTCGAAACTTGCGCCATTGTTTTCCGAATCATTTTTCTGATAAAAATGAGTATTTACTTGATAATGTTTCATAAATATTTTATAATATTTAATAAAATATCTGTTATTCATTTTGTGAACCGGTTTCGTCTTGTCTGAAATAAAAATGGATTTAAGCTCGAGTATTCGCGTTATCAACAACGCTTTTAATTAAAAATGAGCTTAAAACAGTTCTTATATGTTTTAAAATTAGTCTTTAAAATATAAAGGGGTGTTTGGGTCAAGCCAAAAATGGGTCAAAACAGGATTTGTATGGGTTGGGGTTACATGGTTAGCTTTAGCTTAAGTGTTTAAGCTTATTTAAGTCTGTTTTTCCAAAGTTTTTTAGTCCAAAACTGTTTTTCAAGTTTTTGCAAGTATTTCCTTAGGTCTGTTGAATTTTTGAGAACTACAAGAGCTTATTTGGATAAGCTCTTGTAAACTTGAGTTTTAGTTTCCAAAGTTGTGTTATTTGAGTGTCTAAACAAGCTGTCAAAAATACTTTGAGTCATTTGACTTTTTGAGTCAAAACTGCCAAGTGTTAATTGTCATTTTCCAAAGGAAAAAGCCTTTTTTTCATTCTCCAAAATCAGCAGGTATAGTTAGCTTTTAGCAAATGAAATTTTGAGCATAAGCTCATCTTAAGCTCTTTTCAATCTGTTTTCACCTTATTCTTCATTTTAAGCTTATTTGACAGCTTATTTTAAGCTGTCAATATAAGCCCCTTTGTTTTAACTAATTTCCCCTGGTGCTAGGGGCTCAACTTCAAGCCCACTTATCTAGCTTATTAGTGAACCTCAGCATGAGCTTTTGGCTTTTCTAAAAAGCCCATAAGCTCTTTGATAAGCTCCCTCAATTTCAGACCTTAGGAAGCACTCTAGTGAGCTTATTTCTAAGCTCAAAGTAGGCTTTTGATTTTTTTTAAGCATAAGTGTAGGATATAACTTATCTTTGTGCCAGCTTATTTTGTGCTTTTTGATTGATGCCTTTGTGTCCTTACTTGCTTATTGGGTGTGTTAGTTGCCTTAGATAGCTTATTCCAAATGAGAGGAGCTCGCGAGAGAGCTTATGCGATAATCGGCGGATTATGGTACTCAGTCGTTAGTTCGATGAATCAGCTCCATTAGCTCAAGTGTGTAACACATCTGTTAGTTCCACGAACAGTTCATGATTGCGAGGATTGGCAACGGCAAGAGTAATAACTCAAGAATGAGATAAGGTAGTTCCAAGTGAGGCCTTAAGATTCTGTCGAGTGGTAGAACACGATTGTGTTTCTAGACCCTTTTCAACAGATTCTGGCGATTTTTGAATTTAGGTTCATACTCGTGTCATATCGGATACCATTAAGCCCACTCATTTATAATTCATTACTTACATAAAGGAGCGTCCTGATTTATGTAAGTAAGAAACGATAAACTTATGGTTCGGGGATTTATAATTTATTTATTTAACTGAAAAGGCGTCCCAATCCTTTCAAATAAACATATTATAAATCATCCTACTTAATAATTCCCGGTGCAATACGCGTACTCTCATAACCTTCAAGATGATGGATGACATTACGATGCATGTGCTCTAATGAGTATGGGACGAGTGTTCAAAACTCGTCTTTGGAAGCTGGGAGTAAAACTGCCAGCGGTCAACATAAGTTCAAGATAGGTAGTGGAGTACCTTGATAGAGTAAACCAGGTAAAATCTCGAAGAACCGGTCAACATAGCAAGTATATCAACAAATCCTCCATACATCCGCCTATACAAGACTTGCAGTACTTAGATTTATACATAATCCCATGTAACCAAAAATTATAACGGCCTTCGTGTAATACAATATAGTATAACGCTATGAAGAAAATAATATTCTTAAAGACCATTGTTTAACTCACAATGTCTAAGAAGCAAGATGAGACCATTGTATAACTCACAATGTCTGACGAGTAGAATGAGACCATTGTATAACTCACAATGTCTTAAAAATATTCTGGTATTTATATAATAATTCTTATATAAATAAGCGTACGATATACGCGAAAGGAATGCAAGCACATATATATTATATATATGTATGCCACGTAAGCACTTAATGCAGCACGTAACGTAAGCACATAAGCAAGTAGCGTGTATGCACTTTGAAAATGTTTGTTGTGATGCAATATTTATGAAAACGACTATAGTCTAGGGTAAAAATATGCAACCTAGTTCTCTATAGCCAGTGCTCTGATACCAATCTGTAACACCCCCAAAAATACAACAATGCAGCGGAATACCACATGGGGTGCTACTTCATAATACACAGCGCTAGATACAAGAGAACGACCTCTAAATGTGTCGTTTGTAAAACAATCTCGTTGATTTAATCAAAATCTTGAATTTAATATACATTTGTCCCATAATTGCATCACAATGAAAAGCTTGAGATGAATAGAGTACTCCAATGCCACTTCAGAACTCCGAGCATATAATTTCCCTGAGAAAAACATGCTTAAAAAAGGTCAACATAAAGTTGGTGAGTTCATAGGTTTCTGTAAATACAAACGTTAGTTCCAATAAATGTATCTGCCCACTGTATCATTACAGTGTCATATAAAAACGTTTAATGACTACTGTCTCCCTACAGTATCATAAAATAATTGTGTGACCATTTAAATCCTTAAATGTCCTTCCAAAATGTATGTGTGATTTTTAGAAATCAATTAGCTGTAAAAATATGCAAGACCATTTCTATCTCCAAATAGTCTCAAAATGTACGTATCAAAGTTGGATCACAAATATCCAAAATATGTATTACTACTTTATTCAAGTGTGTATAAAACCATGATTACCATTACTTTAAGTTCATGAAACTAAGTTGCTAACATAAACAATGGCCATGTGCTTACAACGGATGTCCCTACCTAGACACCCTCAGCACTGAATTACTTGACATGTGCCTACCCCGGATGTCCCCACCCGGACACCCTCAGCATTGAATTACTTGACATGTGCCTACACCGGATGTCCCCACCCGGACACCCTCAGCATTGAATTACTTGACATGTGCCTACACCGGATGTCCCCACCCGGACACCCTCAGCATTGAATTACTTGTAACATACAACCGGAGCTAATCCCTAAACATAACATATAGTATGTGCTCACGTTTAAAAAGTAAACCAAATATTGTATCTCCTCGCGAGATATATAAATGAGTATGTAAACCAAACAGGTAATAAACCATGTGAACGCGTTTGTAAACATGTATGCAAACGAGTTGAAAATGAGCACGTAACGAGTTTAAATCAAACACGTAATTGAATTTGTAACAAGCATGTTCTCACCCCAAAATATATGTAAAACATGTAAAACATGGGGCTATGAACTCACCTTGATGTTGAAGAACGATTGATAGGTAGGCATCTAATTGACATTGATGATGAAGAATGATTGACAGATAGGCATCCAATATGCACAATACGAACAGAAGACGAAGCTGCTTGACCGAGAAGCTGCAGCTTAATTTAACGGCTAAGTCCCACTAGCCTAGGATAATGTGTTTGGGTTTCCCGGTGAATTGTTATGTCAACGCGACGCGTTGATAAAGATTTAGATTTCTAAATTGTAATGGTTTGGTGGTTGGTTAAATAAATAAATTGAAATATACTCAAAGCATGTAATATATATTCGTTATATATTACATATGAAAAATAACCCTTATATAATTCTTACCGTGAATTATATCATAAAAACGATCAACCCGAAAATTTATGAAAAGTATATAATAATTTGCATGTATTATATAAAATGTGTGAATAATTAATTAAACCCAATTATTTCGACAACAATTCAATTGTTAACAGACTTTGAATAAAAGCAGACAAATGTCTTAATGTTATAAATTAAACAACCGATGTTTGTAACCGTTCATAACTATTATAAAATATAAATTAATATTTTATAAATTATGTTTCGTTTCTTTGACAAGTCGCGTCTAAAATGGTTATCTCAATGTAAAAGTATAGTTTTTCGTTCGTTGTCAAGTTATGATGTAGTTATATTTTAATATACCTTAAAATATAGCTTTAATGTCTTTATCGGTTTTTAAGATATTATAAGTTTTAGTAAACCATTACTAAATATAGAAATTTATATAAAATTTCTTCATGACTTTCCCGTTTATATAACGTTTTCCGTTTTCTTAAAACTCTACGTTTTCCCTTTAATCAATATATATTGAAATCATTCGTTTTTCAATATTTCAAATGCACGCGCTTTCTAGTTATAATATATATGTTGCAAGTATTCACGTTTCCATTTTTCCAACTCCCGCGTTTATCAGATATGACATATATATTCACGTTGTTATATCGAAACTCACAAACTAATAAATATTGTATTTATATAACCCTTAACCGCCCTTTTGTTCCGATTTATAAATTATAAATCTCGTTAAAATTTTATATTCATAAAATTTTAATATATATTTATTGTTAATTCATCTTAACTCACTTAATAAATATTATATTTATTTAACCATTTTAAAAACCACCAAATAATAGTTATCCAGTTTTAATATTTATTAAAACTTAAGTTATTTTTATTTGTCGTTTTGATAATATAAACCAAACAAACCCTCGTTGTTTCCTCGTTGATCCAAACGCGCCCTACTCGTGCCAAACTCAAAACAAACACCCCTAATTGCTATAAACCCAACGCACCCTAGTCGACTGACCCGCGAAACAAACGCGCCCTAGTTATGCTTAATCTGAACCAAACACCCCCGTTTGGCTGCCACTATACCAAACGGGCCCTAATTTGTTACAAACCAAACGGACCATAATCTGAGTAAGACCAAACGGACCCTAACCTGGTGCTTACCACGGAAACCAAATGCTCCTAACTGGTCCTAACTTATAACCACACGCACCCTGCTGCGGTGCGAAACCAAACAGACCCTAGCTGTTCTAAAAACCCAACGCACCCATTTGGTTGTTTTAACCCGACACCCCCTTTCTCGGCTGTTATACATATCAAACATACACCCCCTGCTGATAAACCTAATATGCAACCTGTTCGTTTTCAACAAACCACTCGCACCCTGTTTGGCTGAAACAACAGCAAACGCACCCCTCGTTGGTGCAAACTACAAACCAACGCACCCTACGGCTGTTAGATGGTTAGTCCCGAGGTTGAAAGTGAGAAATGGAGAAGACTTCTCCTACATTGGATGTATGTTGCCTTTGATGTATTAGCTAATGGCCGTGAAGAAGACTTCTTTCCCCGAAATGGAATGTAGTGGTAGTAGAGCTGTAAGTATACCGGATGTCGTCGAGGATTGGAATAAGGCACTAAGCGACACCTGACTTAAGGTTAGTGTTCCTTACTCCTTGACGTAACGACTTGTGTGCGTATGAAAGAGCGAAAAGATTGGAGATTCTAGCCGAATGGTGGCATCCATTTCCATCATGGAGGAACGATCGAAGTAGCTAATGCCTTAAGCCGAACGGTATCAAAATAGGAATGTGTGTAGTTATCTCGACTTGATAAGTTGAGTCATCTAGGATTTGAGGCGATGCGATAGGACCGAGTCGACTATGTTAGTCGCGGTGCGTAAACGTTGGAGTTGTGATTTTCGACGAACGAGCAACGAGCCCATGATGCTCAATTGTTTTCTTGATTGTTTTCAATTTGTCTTTCGACAATATGTGTTATGGCGGGATTGTCGCCGCCAAATTACGTGAAATATGTGCTATATGTGCTATGTGCTTTAAATGGTAGTGAGCGTTCATGTCGCTTCTATATGGCCAAGTGATATGGCTTAGGTTGTAAGAGAATGGGTATAATCGCCCAAGTGAGAATTTAGGACGTGATAAGGTGGGTAGTCATCGCCGAAAGTCTTGTTGACGATTATGGCTCAAAGTGCCCATGAGTGTGAGTGTAGACTAATTAGGATTAGCCGTGTTTATGTCGGAATTATTCTCGAGGTGTCTTGACTGTGTGACAAGCTCGGTACAATGAGGAAAATGTGTCTGGAAGGGTGTAAACCCAAGCGTCGGAGTGAATGTTATGCCAAAAGCTTCAAGGTAAGCGAATATGATAAGTAATAATGATCGTCAATGCTTGGTTTAGAGCGGGCGTGTTGAATGACTTAGTATTAGGCCAATTCATTGAGTCATTATGTAGAAATGGCAAGCGTACAATGTGTACTTATGTGATTATGTGATTATGTGTAATGATATTGTAAGATGTTTAAGAGTCGTATGTATTTCGGAATATTTTTCGCGACCGGTGGGCATTATCCAATGAGACCGGGGAAGGCGACATATGCTTTGAGTTTTTGGTAATGAAGTATATTTTTGGTTTCGAATATTGGTATATTTTCGTAATTGATCATTGACGTATGTTTTGGTTTTGGTTAACGACGTAAGTTTCGGTCTTGGTTTTGATAAGCAAGGTGCGCTTGGCTTTGTTGTTTTTATGATCACCAACTAAGTTTGGATTGATCATCCGTAATAGAAAATTTTCTCGTGAGAACGAAGTAATAATTATTTTAGTCGGACATAATTCTGTGACGTATATTGTTTCTTATAATGAGTGCGACTATAAAAGTTAGAAATGACATGATTCGGCTTTTGTCGAATATATTTACGTGACATGTTTTGCCTCTTATAATAAGAGCCTCCATGATTGTTTTTTTATCTTGTTAGTATAATTACCATTTGCTTCGTTGACTTTCCATCCGGAATAGTCGGAGCGAGTATTATATCGAGTGATATTGCATTCGAGCACGTGAGACCGTCCAATCGTAAGAAAGCTTTCTCACCGTAAGAGAAATCAAGGCGAGTAAGAAAGGACGAGCACCGGGACGGCGTTCCCTTAAGGTGGGTGGAATGTAACAACCCGAGTTTCACGACGTGTATGACGATCGCGAATTCGACGTCATAATTAATATTTTATAAATTCGTGTGAGCGAACGTCGACAATTAAAATTTTATTTGTCGTAAATAATTATTTTCGTATTTTATTACGAACGGAAATTTAAAATTTTTATTTTTGACGTTTCGCGAGTCAATGTTTGACCGCGCGACCATTAAGCGTTTGGGGCATCATAAATATTATGATGCGCCCCGACTTATTTTATTTTGCAAAATTTATAATTTTGTCAGACTTTGTCATTTTGTTCCTTGTCTTGAGCCGGACTCGCTAAAATGTACACATTTTATTAAATGTTAGAAACTAAAATAAAACGTGACGAAATAAAAATATTTACGAAAGTGATATAGTGGTCGGTTAAGTTAAACCAAATGAACGTCCCTATGTATTAGTTTTGCAAAAACTTAGAAGTTGGAGGGACATTTGTGTTAATACTCTCATATTTTAACTTCTATATAAGATGTCATAAGCAACATTTCTATACTTTACAAAATTCATTTTCTTTGTTTCTCCCCTTGCCATCCACGACCGGCCAAAGCTCCAACCCACCCGAATCCGTCGATTTTTTGACATGCATTACGATCCGACTTCAAAATATTAATCCCCACATCAATACCTACATATCCCACTAAAGAAAATGCACATGCATTAAGTTTTGAAGAAGTTAGATTTTTGGTTCGTTCTTGGGGGTTTCGAGTATAAGGGTGTGTTTATCATTGCTAGATTAGTGTTTCGAGCAAGTGGTTTGATCGAAAAAGTTTCCGGTTTGGGTTGTTGGTGTCTCGTCCGTACGGTTCAAGCAAGGGGGAACCGTAGTCGAGTTTTGTTATTGCTATGTAAGTATTTTATTTACTAGTTAATAATTATTTTTATGATTCGATTAGTTTTCGATAAATGCATGTGATGAAATCCGAGCAAAACTTGCGTCGATTAGAATAGTTATGATATGGGTTGATTGAGCGAAGTGGGTAATGTTTATAGACCATTTTGGGTATATTGTAAATGGATTCTTGGATCAAAAATGATTTTTGAAGGTGTTTTGTAACAAATAAAAACGAGCAGAAACTTTGGCACGAATTTCAAGGTTCGAAAATCCATAAGAACTGATTCTTGATGTTGAAAAGTCGTGAAAATGTGATTTAGAGGGTCGATTGGCGCGGGTCAGATTTGGGTAAAAATAAATATAAGTATAAAAGTCAATTAAAGTCCACGTTGACTTTAGAAAGTCAACGAGTTAATACTAAAACTTGTCGGATGTTATAAAGATAATTAAACGTTACTAATATTATCATTATAATAACTTGTATTTAGCGATTGATTCAAAAACGAGATATTCCAAAAATAGGAACTTTTGTATTTTACGGAACATAGTTCCAATTCGTGTAATTAATAATCAAAATAAACGTCGAGGATTCGACGAGAAGACTAAATATTATTATAAATATAATTAGAAGACGAGACTTACTAAAAATGGTAATATTCCGAAAATAGTAACTTTTTAAAAATAGAAAGTTTCCTAAAATATGAAGTTTACGATTAAGCTATGTAAAACATAAATAAAAGAATGATCGTAACCTAATATTGTGGGGTTTTAGGATCTAAGGCGCAAGTGGGTTACTCATCACATGTATGAGTATATATATATATATATATATATATATATATGATTTTTGTTGATACAATGTACGCATCGTTGAATATACTTTTCGGTATAGTAATCGAGTGACTCTAATTATAGGTCGTGACCGCGTTTGTGGATTTTCGTGCTAGACTTCATTGTTTGATTATCGGCTTTTGATCAAGGTGAGTTCATAGCCTCGCTTTTGAATGTTTTAAATGTTTTTAAATCCGCGAGGGTGATACTTGCTTGTTTTGTGAAATTGTACGCAAACTGTTATGTGACTGTTAATTGCCTTGTTGATGGTGAACGCTAATGCATTAAATAGATCTATTGGGTTTGACAACCCTGTCCGTAGTCTGAATCAGTTGTGACCACCCAGTCAAACGGACATTATAGTTAGTATTAGGAGAAGTGGCATACTTCTCAGACATAATTTCGTCCTACGGGAATGAATGTGTTAAGTTTCGGTACATGGGCTCATTAGTTGGAATACATTATTTATATATAACTTGTCTTACGAGCAATGTTATATGTTTTGTTGAACCGAATATGCGTTCTAACTGTTATTTGCAAACTCTATGAATTCACTCAACGTTTTATTGACGTTTTTAAGCATGTATCTCAGCTTAGGTATTGTTGATGGCTTGGATGGGACGGAACGCGGATATCAAGGACGGTGCCTCGGTGAAGTAGTGTCATAAACTAAATAAATATTTTAGAAATTAAGTCGTGTTGTGACTTTTAGAAATAATTTTCTACATTGGTATTGGGACCTATTTAACTCGGATGTGTCAGATGAATGAAATTGTGTTTTATAAACGTATCTTTGACGTTTACTAGGACTCGTGTGCATGTATTTTGAAGTAGCACCCCAAATGTTGTATTCCGCTGCGTATCGTATTTTGGGGGTGTTACAAACCAATCGGCCGGTGGTAAGCTTCGTGACAGAAACGCCGAAGAATCCTGGGCATTATTAGAGGACCTCTCCTTCTATGACAATGAAATTTGGAACGACCTAAGTGATTTCGCTAAGCCGGTCAAGGAAATCTCTTTGCCTCAAGATGACCCGAGTACAACCTACTCAAGTCTAATGCTTGATGGAAGCTCATATTGCTCCGATGCAACCTACTCATGTGAACAAAATCACTTCTTCATGTGAGATCTGCAGTGGTCCCCACGACACTCAGTACTGCATGGAAAATCCCGAACAAGCCTTTATTGAATATGCATCCTCGCGTATCGACGAAGTGGGAGGTAAGTGGTACACTTTCAAACCCGAGAAAAACAATCTTGGTGACACTTACAATCCGTCATGGAAAAATTACCTAAATCTTAGGTGGAGACAACCCCAAAATTCCAAAAATAGTTTTTCAAACCCACCTAACCGGTTCCAACCCAACGATTCGATCTCGAACCGTTACTTTAACAACAATCCTCAAAAATTTAACAGTCAATCAAATCTTGAAGGATTGGTGTCCAACTTCATGGCATCTCAAGACACTAGATTGTCCAAGTTTGAAGCCGATTTCAAACAACAACAAAGTGAGATGACCAACAAAATCGACATAATGTTGAAAGCCATCACCGATCGAATAGCGGGCGCACTACCCAGCGACACGGTTAAGACCCACAATGCTCAACCAATATCCATGGTTTGACAACACCATCACGATACATCCTAAGCAACAAAGCAACTCCCATGATAGCAAGGCTGAGGAAGAAGAGCGAGAAAGAGAGGGCGACCCCAAAGACACCAACACCATTGAATACGATGAAGAACAAAGAGATACAACACAACTGGAGCGGAAAAACACAACTACTATTGATAATTTAGGGTCTAATAGGGATGACGAGGGAATTGAATGGTTAGATGTTGAAGAGCCTCTAGATTTAGTTGACACAAGTGAGGAATTGGTTTATGAATCTTAGAACTAGGCAAAAACGGATCAGCATTCATCTAAGGATAAGTATCTGTAAAGATGGAAGACCCTGAGCTATTCACTTTACCCTGTAGATTAGGGGACTTAAAACCTTTTGACACCTTAGCTGACTTGGGATCGTGTGTAAACATAATCCCACTATACCTTTTCAAAAAGTTTAACATCGGACTATTGGAAGAGACTAACCATATCTTCGGGTTGGCTAACGGGACCAAATCTTACCCTGTCAGAATTGTTAAAGACGTAGAAGTCTACATAAGGAAACTAAAACTATTAAACGATTTCTACGTGATTGACATGAAGAAAGACCCCGAAACCCGATAAAAAAGGGTGACCCAAGAAACCATAAAATTCCCTGCATGATTGGACATAAATTTACGGCTAACGCATATATTGATGTTGACCTACCCATGAACATCATGTTCCTAGCCTATTATAACTCTATTAGAAAGAATGGATATGAGTATAGGGGAAGAAATTTCATTGGATTAGGAAGGGATATGCATGAATTTGTTGGAAATATGAGCTACGTCATGAATTTCACCATTCTGGAGAATATTGAGACTAATATTGATCCTAGTTTGTCAAATGTAGTATTTGGATGGCCCTTCGTTGAGATCACTGTCTAGCTATAATTAGGAAATACGGGTTAATGACTTTCACGGATGGGATTAAAGAGATTACCTTTAAAATGCCATATAAGGACCCTGAGAGGAGCGAATTGTCTAGCGAGGGTCATGACTTATTATCATCTAGGGTAATACTCAGTGAGGTTGACTATGATAGAGGATGTAGGAAGCCATCCGACTTAGAAGATGGGTTTTATAGAGACACCATTAAGCTTGGGCCTTAATATTTGACTGGAATAGATGATGAAGGAGAAGTCATGTAAGGACGTGTGACTTCGATTCTAGCTACAAGACTCATTAATAAAGAAAATAGCTTCTTGGGAGGCAACCCAATGTTTATTTTTCCCGCATATTAGGAGTGTCGTGTGTTTTAATTCTTTTCATTTATTCTTTTATGTTTGAATTTATCATTTTGTAATCATGCTTTGTTTTGTTTATAACTTCATCTTATTTACAATCAAAGGTATTTTGAACAAAATAAGTGTAGGGGAATATATCCGGTTTTTAAGAACCAAATTCAAACATTTAAAAATAAATTGTTTAGATTAATTCGCGTCTGTTCCGAGTCATATGATTGTATTGACTAATCTCAGGTTTCATGCAGCAATTTCATACAGGAAATAACTTATACAATCGAGTGCAGGAAGTTTTTCAAAGAAAACGAAAATAAAAATTTTGCTCAGAGCTTGGAGACGGCATCAGGATTCCTCCTAACGGCGTCGTGAGCCTAGCTACAAGAAAATTTGAAAATTTTCAAGTATTTTCGAAAAATAGTTTGCACAACATTTAAAATTTGTAATTCTTTTATAAACCTGCATAAACCTATGATTACATCATTACTCTCATCCTATCTTTACTGCTTTCATAGAGTCAAAACCCTAAATTCTCGTTGTATATATATCTATCCCGCCGATTTTATGCTTGGTGTAGTTGTCTTTGTCTTTGATTACAGGTTATATTTGATACAAAATAGAAAGTCTCGGAAATGGCTAGGTGATCATAAATATAAACACACTACGAGGATCGTTGAAGAACCGCGATCGTAATGATGTAAGTTAGAAGGCCCGTGATCAACCGATACTCGAAACCGAAAAACCAAAACAACTCGAAACAAATGTGTTTAACTGCTAGAGTGCTAGATATTGTCATGTTTCGCTCAATGAAGTTGGAATACATGTTTCGCTCGAGTTAAAACAAATTTGGCAGAGTTTCTTTCTAGTAAATGTAATGTTTCGCTTGAACTTCAACCTGCATACATATTTCGCTCAATAAATCGAATTACATGTTTCGCTCAACCTGAACATACATGTTTCGCTCAACCCGAACATACATGTTTCGCTTCGTTGGTGCTTTTTGTTTGTATCTGATCCAGCTTACAAAAAAACGTTGTACCCTTGTCCTTTCTTTTGTCTTCTTTAGAAAACAACAAAAAACAGTCCTTGTTCCTAATAACGTGGATCTATGTCTCTTGGATGTTTCAAACCATGGACCACAAGAAGCAACTAAACCCAGAAAAATAAGCTTGTAATAAGCTCTTTAACGAGAAAATAAGCTATGAGACTAAGACCGAAAATAAACTACTTTTATATAAAAACAAAAAGGTGAAAGCTTTTTGATAGGGAAATAAGCTAAAAAACCAAGTAAGAAGAGACCAAAATAGCTTATAAATAAGTTATGACTTCGCAAATAAGCCACGAAAACGTTTTTAAGCTTATAAAAGAAACATTAACCGAAATGATTTTAAGGAAATTGTAAATTACAGATTACTAAAACTTGGTTTTGAGAATAACTATTATGCAAAAAGTGAAACGTTTTTAAACGTGATTAGCCCAAGAGTTTGACCCAAACTACCAATATTATCCATGTAATTTTTTTGAACCAAACTAAGAAATAAAGCTACAACAAATCAAGAATCAAAGTTGAACGAAAATAATCTAAAACCTATCTTTTGAACGAAAATAATCTAAAACCTATAAAACTAGAATAATAAGCTGAGATGAAATAACCTTGAATCACCAACACTGTGTTTTATGTTTTCCAGTGTCATATGTTTACAAGAATGAGCAGGTGTATTTTCAAAATATTGTTAGTCAATGACCTGTTAGTATGAACCTCTTGCACAAACCAACCACAAATCACTAACTAGATTTGAATTTTTTCTTGGTAAGGTTTTAACGAAAAAAAATATAGCTTTTGAAGCAAATAACCAAAAGAAAAGAAGAAAAAAAATATAAACCGATTTCAATAAGCTATATTTTAGCCGAATAAGCTCACAAACAAATACCACAATCGAACACTAAACCTACCCGAGACTCTTGATACCAAATGTTGGTAACTCAAGAATCACTTCACTTTATTATGATGAACAAGAAAAGTAGGAAGAAACTAGGAAGAATGTAAAGAGAGAAACAAGAGAGAGAAAGTGAGAGAATTGGGATGTTTACTTGCAAATGTGTGTTACAAATGACCAACCCACCTTACCTTCCTTGGTGAGGTGTATAAGTATCAAAACTAAAAGGCTTTCATGCCTTTAGTAATTCTACGGGCCGAGCTCGGGATTACTTGGGCTTTCGCCCTATACACGTGACCGGTTAGCTTACATTTAAGAGCCCATTTACCCGTCTAGCATATTACAACGTATATTAATTAATGACCGAGACCTAATATAATTAATGAACGAACTTCCATTGTTTGACTCAATATTTTGAGGCTAACAGAAGAGCATACATGCTAAGGGACAAGAACACTCACCAAGACCCAAACGTAGTCACGGGTACGTTTCTTCTAAACCAACATCTTGCTAGAGTATTATTTGATTCAGGAGCCGATAAAAGTTTTGTATCCATATCTTTTGATTCTATGCTTAATATTCCACCAATTACACTAGATACTACCTACGACATTGAAATGGCCGATGGAAACCTAGTAGGCACTAATACCATTATCCAGGGTTGCACCTTGATTTTGCTAAACCAACCTTTCGAAATTGATCTTATGCCGATTAAACTCGATAGTTTCGACGTCGTCATTGGTATGGATTGGTTATCCAAGTATCATGCTAGAATTATCTGTGACGAGAAAGTCGTCCACATCCCAATCAACGGTGAAACTTTGATCATACGAGGTGATCGAAGTAAAACCCGACTAAGCCTCATATCCGGTATTAAAACCGAAAGATATATATCCAGGGGATATCAAATTTTCATAGCCCAAGTAATGGAGAAGAAGTCAGACCAAAAACGACTAGAAAATATACTGGTAGTTTGAGAATTTCTGGACGTTTTTCCTGAAGATCTACCCCGCCTTCCTCCAGTTTGCCAAGTAGAATTTCAAATAGATTTAATTCCAGGAGCGGCACCAGTAGCCCGAACACCTTACAGATTAGCTCCTTCAGAAATGCAGGAACTATCTGACCAACTACAAGAGTTAGCAGACCGAGGTTTTATCCGACCAAGTACTTCGCCTTGGGGAGCTCCTGTCTTATTTGTTAAAAAGAAAGAAGAATCTTTCAAAATGTGTATTGATTACCGAGAGCTGAATAAACTTACTGTAAAGAATCGTTACCCATTACCCAGGATCGATGATTTATTCGACCAACTTCAAGGTTCGAGTACTTACTCAAAGATTGACTTAAGATCAGGCTATCACCAACTGAGAGTCAGGGATGAAGATATTCCCAAGACTGCTTTCAGAACGCGGTACGGACACTATGAATTCCAAGTAATGCCATTTGGTTTAACTAACGCGCCTGCTGTGTTCATGGATCTCATGAACCGTGTATGTAAACCATACTTGGATAAATTTGTGATAGTATTCATTGATGATATTCTTATCTACTCCTGTAACAAAGAAGAACACACAGATCACCTGAGAATAATCTTGGAATTACTCAAAAAGGAGAAATTATATGCCAAGTTCTCCAAATGTGATTTCTGGATCAGTATCGTGCAATTTCTTGGGCACGTAATTGACAGCCAAGGAATTCACGTTGACCCCGCCAAGATTGAAGCAGTTAAGAATTAGGCATCTCCTACTACACCTACAGAAATACGCCAATTCTTAGGACTCGCCGGCTACTATCGGAGATTTATCAAAGATTTTTCGAAGATTGCAAAGTCTTTGACAGAATTAACCCAGAAAAACAAGAAGTATATCTGGGGAGAAAAACAAGAGTCAGCTTTCCAACTGCTAAAACAAAAATTGTGTGAAGCTCCAATCTTAGCATTACCAGAGGAAACGATGACTTTGTCATTTACTGTGATGCATCACAGAAAGGTTTGGGAGCGGTGTTGATGCAAAGAGAAAAAGTTATTGCATATGCATCCCGACAACTCAAGCCTCATGAAGAGAACTATACCACACACGACCTCTAATTGGGAGTAGCAGTGTTCGCTCTTAAAATTTAGAGACACTATTTGTATGGCACAAAGTGTGCCATGTTCATTGATCATAAAAGTCTTCAACATATCCTTGATTAGAAAGAGTTGAACATAAGACAACGTTGTTGGTTAGAATTACTTGCAGATTACGATTGTGAGATTCACTACCATCTTGGAAAGGCAAATGTTGTAGCAGATGCCTTAAGCCAGAAGGAACGAATTAAACCACTCTGAGTTAGAGCATTAGTCATGACCCTTCACCCAAAATTACCATCACAAATCCTCGAAGCTCATACCGAGGTAATCAAAGAAGAGAACATCAAAGCTGAGAACCTACGAGGAATGGACAAAGCATTTAAAGTACGTCTTGATGGAACCCGATGTATCAAGAATCAAAGTTGGTTACCACTCTTTGGTAATTTAAGGGACTTAATCATGCATGAATCCCATAAATCAAAGTATTCCATCCACCCAGGTTCTTACAAGATGTATCAGGATCTAAAGAAACTCTATTGGTGGCCTAACATGAAGGCAATCATCGCTGAATATGTCGGCAAGTGTTTGACATGCTCTAGAGTTAAAGCAGAATGTCAGAAGCCATTCGGCTTACTAATACAACCAGAGATTACTACATGGAAATGGGAAAGAATAACGATGGACTTTGTTACAAAACTACCCAAAACATCAATCGGACATGACATAATTTGGGTCATTGTAGATCGTCTTACAAAATCAGCACATTTCATCCCCACCAGAGCAACAGATAGTATGGAAAACCTTACAAGGTTGTATATAAAGGAAATAGTCTCACGGAATGGAGTATCGATATCTATTATCTCAGATCGTGACAGCCATTTCACATCCAGATTCTGGCAATCAATGCAGAATGCTTTGGGTACTCAATTAGACATGAGTATGACATATCATCCCGAGACTGCAGACAATGTGAAAGAACCATCCAAACATTCAAAGAGATGCTTCGAGCATGTGTTATAGATTTTGGAAAAGGATGGGAGAGACACTTACCGCTGGTAGAATTTTCTTACAATAACAGTTACCATGCCAGTATTAAAGCAACACCATTCAAGGCACTTTATGGTGATTACCTGTCTGTTGGGCCAAAGTTGAAGATGCCCAACTCACGAGACCAGAGATAATCCATGAAACCACCAAAAAGATAGTTCAAATCCTACAACGCTTGTAAGCTGCAAGAGATCGGTAAAGGAGTTATGCCAATGTAAGGCAAAAACCTTTAGAATTCCAAGTTGGAGATCGTGTTATGTTAAAAGTGTTAACTCAAAAAGGTGTGACCCAATTTGGAAAGCGAGGAAAGCTTAACCCCTGGTACATTGGACCATTTAAGATCCTTAAAAGGGTTGGCCCAGTGGCATACACACTTGAGCTTCCTGAAGAACTCAGTAATGTCTACAATACCTTCCACGTTTCTAATTTAAAGAAATGCCTATCTGACGAATCTCTCATCATTCCAATGAAAGAGCTTCGACTTGATGACAAACTCAACTTTGTGGAAGAACCAATAGAAATTATGGATCAAGAAGTCAAGCAACTAAGACAAAGTCGTATCCCTATAGTCAAAGTAAGATGGAACTCTAAAAGAGGACCAGAATTTACGTGGGAACGCGAAGATCAAATTCGTGCCAAGTATCCACATCTATTTCCAAACATCACTCTATCATCCAACTAAATCTCGGGATGAGATTTCTTTAAGGTTGGGAGACTATAACAACCCACAATTTTCCTCAGTGTAATTTCCACCTATTATATTAAATATAACCATTTTCACGAAAAATATTTTTGTTTTATTCCATCCATTATGTAACGTAACTTACATTTTCAAAGTAAACGAGCTCACGCAACTACCAATGCAAAATCTATCAACGTAATTCCCTTAAAAACCCTAGTACAACTCTTTTAAGCTCATAGTACAACCCGATAATGCACAAGATTTAAATAAGCTATTTTCCCTCTAAATCTTAAGGGCTTTTCATACCACCCTTCTAGCATGAGTTACAAGCCTCCAATGCACCATAATTAAACTAGATTTCCCTCCATATCACTCCACATACTCGTCCTAACCTTAATCCTAAACCCTAACCCTAATCCGAAACCCTAAACACCTTGATAACACCTTAACTAGCTCGAACCAAGCCTAACCAAGTAACCACCCTCCACCATGATCCACCACCTTGTCTAGCCCCTTGTCACCACCTTTCTAGCTCCCTTTCACCTCCTTGTTACCACCTTGTCAACTTATTCCCCAAGTAAACACCTTGTCACCTCCTTGTTTAACCTAACCCCTCACACCCTTCAAACATCTCTCCAAGCTACATACTAGCTTCTAATAGTCACTAGCTACAACCTTGGCCACCACTTATTCCCAACTTGGCCACCACTCCAAGTTTTGGACCCTATATATACACGCATACATGCATACCTTCCTAACTCACCATCTAAACTAAATAATACCTCAAATGATGACCTATCCAAGTCTTAAAAGAGAAGAAAAGAAGGTTTAAGCAAGTAGAAGCCAAGGTTTAAGGAAGAACAAGAGGTTCTTGATTCATCTCTAAGTTTTCGACCCATATCAAGTCATTTTTGACCCATTCAAGCTCTAGTAAGTCTTAAAATTTGTTCTATAAGCTCTTGTCACATTTTAGATCATATGCATACCTTGTTTTAATCATTTGATCAAGCTAAAACTCTTTTGGAACCTTTAAACCTAACCGAGCCCTAAATAATCCATTTTGAAACCCTAATCTATTCGAACCCTATAAATAAGCTAGTATAAGCTTACTCTAATCCTAATAAGCTCTTATGTACTTTCATGATCACATAGAATAAGCCTTTAAACCCTAAACCTACACGTTTGTTTTTCCTAAAACAAACGCACCCTTGAAAACCCTAAAAACTTTTTTTTCGTAAACCCTATAAGCTATAAGCTATAAGATGGTCTTATAAGTTATTCCTATAAGCTCCTTTATCATTTTAATAAGCTAAGAATCAAACCCTAAAAGCTAGAACCCATTGGGTTAAAATTTCAAAACCAAACGCACCCATTTTGAGATTTCGAGCTCATAAGCTCATTTCATAAGCTATAAGCTTGTAAAAACCAACTTATTTTAGCTTATTGTGATAAGCTTTATGCTGCAAAATGATTTAGAGAATAAAAATACAAAGTATATGGAATTTGGACTAGAAACGCAAATCATTTTATGCATGAGGGATATATATTGTAAAATTTGAAACTATTAAAATTTCGAGCCAAAAGTGTAATTATCCTAAACTTGAAACCACAAGGACCTGTTTTTCCATACTTGAAAGTTAAGGGTTAAATATTTTAAAATCATATATAAAGGGGTTTAAATTGTAAAATATATACCAAGGGTATATATATATATATATTTCATTTTCAAATTCGTAAGGGTATAAAATGTAATATTTTTACATTAATAAAAATATATTTAAACATTATAAAACTCGATTTTATTAAAAACCTGACACATTTATCGTTCATTTATCGATCGAAGCATGTAAAAATAATTATGTTATATAATTAACATAATTTATCATCCAAAGAAATCTCCACTGGGGTGAAAATAGAGCTTTGTTAAATGTTAAGACAGTTAGGTCCCCCTCATACCCCATTAGCTGAATAACATCAAATATAGCCTGATTTGGCAAATAATCTATCTCATCAGCATCATCAAAAAGAAAAAGAAGATCACTTCTTATTGATGCCTCTGAGATAGACACAGGCTTGCCAGCTACTTTGGCAGTAATATACCTAACATTGTTGATTAATTTAGATTTAGTAGACATCCAAAACTGTTCAACAAATGTAGTAGAGACTACAGGACTTACAGTGAGAGCATAGTGAATGGAGCTTCGCATAAGAAAGCTGATAACCTCATGAAACTCTGTATTCCCATCAGTCTTTTCTAAGTAAGCGACCATGTTGTGTTTAGGACATGATTCAAGAACAACCATACTTGATGAATTGATAAGTGACAATGAGTAAAAGATTAGGGTTTGATAGAAGAAAACAATTAAGAGAGTTTACGTGGGTAAACTGTGCAATTGATATGGGTTTATATAGATTGAACAAACCCAAAATCAAAGAAACTGTTTCAATTTACACTTTAGACCCTTGGCGTTATTTTCTCCAACGTCTTTATAGCGATACTATCTGTGCCCAACGGTATTAACTTTGTACTGTCGGTACTAACTTTTGTCAAAAAAAATGAACAAGTCTGGCAACAACAGTTCTTCAGTACCATTTATATCTCTTTCCAATGACTCTCTAAAACCCAAATAACTCTATGAAAATCATCACTATGGTCAAGATTCTTTTGCACACTGAACACTTTATACAAACTATACAATAAATCATATTGCCTCCCCTTAGCTAATGCAGCTTATGAATTGATCATCCCAATAGTAACAACCAAGAACTAAAACCTTCTAACATCAAATGCCTTGGTTAGAAGATCAGCTACATTGTTATCAGTGTGTATTTTTAGCACCTGGATAAGTTTCTTCTCACATGCATCCCTTATAAAGTGGTGCCTAATTGCAATATGCTTTGTTTTGGAGTGAAATACTGGATTCTTTACAATGCATATAGTACTTTCATTATCAATGTAGATCTTTGTGTTCATAAAATTGAACCCATAGTCTAACATTTGATTTTGAATCCATAAAACTTGCCCACAACAATTTGCAGCAACAACATATTCTGCTCTGATACCAATTGTGGATCCCTTATAATGTGGTGCCTAATTGCAATATGCTTTGTTTTGGAGTGAAATACTGGATTCTTTACAATGCATATAGTACTTTCATTATCAATGTAGATCTTTGTGTTCATGAAATTGAACCCATAGTCTAACATTTGATTTTGAATCCATAAAACTTGCCCACAGCAATTTGCAGCAGCAACATATTCTGCCTCTTTATTAGAAGTAGCCATAATTGTCTGCTTTTTGCATTGCCAAGAAATAAGTCTCCCGCCAAGAAATTGACAACATCTTGTTGTGGATTTCCTGTCAAGATTTGCTCCAACATAGTCACTATTTGAGTAGGCTTCCAGGTCAAATGAGGACACTTTAGGATACCAAAGGCCCAATTTGGGTTTGCCTTTTAGATACCTAAAGATTCTCTTAACAGCACTTAGATAGGAGGTCTTTGGATTGACCTAAAACCTAGAACAAGTATAAACTGCAAACATAGTATCAGGCCTAGAAGCAGTCAAGTACATTAAGGAGCCAATCATAGATCTATAAAGGTGTACATCCACATCACTAGCTTCCTCATCCTTGACTAAAGGCTTCTGGGTCTCAATTGGTGTACTAGCAGTCTTAACACTGACAAAATCAAACTTCTTCAGGATTTCTGCAACATACTTATCCTGACTTATAAAGATACCATCTTCTTTCTGTTTGACTTGTAATCCAAGAAAGAAGGTGAGCTCTCCCATAGAACTCATCTGAAATCTACTCTTCATTAATGCCTCAAATTCATCACACCAAGATTTCTTTGTAGAACCAAATATGATATCATCCACATAAACTTGTACTAATATGATATCATGTTTGTCCTTCTTAATGAAAAGAGTCTTGTCAATAGTTCCTCTTCTGTATCCATTCTTCAACAAGAAAGTAGATAAAGTAGCATACCAGGCTCTGGGAGCTTGGTGTAAACCATAGAGAGCTTTCACTACTTTGTAGACCTTCTTAGGATACTTAGGATCTATAAAACCTGGAGGTTGAGACACATAGACCTCCTCATCAATTTTGCCATACAGGAAGGCACTTTTCACATCCATTTGATAGACTATGAATCCCATGTAAGAGGCAAAGGCTAAAAAGATCCTAATGGCTTCAATCCTGGCCACAGGAGCAAAAACCTCATCATAATCTATCCCTTCCTCTTGCCTATGTCCCTGAGCAACTAACCTTGCCTTATTTCTAACCACAACTCCTCTCTCATCCTTCTTATTTCTGTAAACCCATTTTGTTCCAATTGCCTTCTTCCCATAAGGCAAATCTACAAGAATCCAAACTTTCTGAATCTTGAATTGCAGCAGTTCTTCCTGCATAGCATCAACCCAACTTTCATCTTCAAGTGCTTCAGAGATCTTCTTGGGTTCATTTTGAGACAAGAAACAAGCAAATAAACAATGCTGGAAGTCCTTATAACTTACAAAAGCATGGGCTCCAGAACTTTTGGTCACTTTGCTTCTTGTTTGAACTGCTGATTGTGGATCTCCAAGAATTAGAGTTGAAGGATGAATAGAGTTAATCCTTGATGTGGGAATAGGACTGACATTCACAACAGGTTCTAAATTTGTGAAGTCAGCCACTGCACCCTCATCATCATAAGATGAATTGGTAAAAATACCATCAGTAGGATTGTCATAAATTTCCTCAAGTGCAGGTATTTCTGAATCATCTTGGTCAGTATTGGTTAGATCAATGAAGGATAGTCCACCATAAGGACTGGCAGTACTAACTGGTGTGCTAGCAGTATTAACTATGTTAGTACTGCTAGCTTTAGCAGCTCCTGCTTGTAGAAGCAAATCCTCAGTTTCTTGGGCAAACTCATTCCTGAGAGCTTCAGCTGCATTATTAGCATCCTGTTCTTGCCTTTTAAGTCTTTCAAGCTCATCCAAAAAGACTTGATCCTCCTTATCTACTTGCTAGAAATCAGGATGCTTGGTAGGTTCTTCACCTGCATTATTTACTTTTAAGCTCTTGACTATTGAAGTATAAGAAGACCATATTGGCAGTACAAAGTAGTCCTGAGCAGATTCAGCTTCTATTTTTGAATCACCTGCATCAATATTATCTTCTGTACCTGCATTTTGATTAGCTTCTTGTAGACCTGCATGTTTGTTAGCTTGATTCTCTGATCTCACAGGTTGATAATTCATTGAATCAGTTAAATAATCAAGATCAAATAGCCAAGTTGGTCCTTTTCCTGCAACATTTGGTTTATTTTCTAAAAAAGGTTATGTGCAGGTTTTCTTCAACTCTCTTAGTTTCTAAATTGTATACCCTAAAAGCCTTGCTTTATAGAGAAAACCCAACTAAAAACCCTTCATCTGATTTCCCATCAAACTTGCTCAGGTGGTCAATGGTATTTAAGATGGTCACATGGCACCCAAAAGGTCTTATGTAGCTTATGATTGGTATTTTACCAGTTATAAGTTCATAAGGTGTCTTATTATGAGGCTTGGTCACTAATACCCTATTTAGAACATAACAAGCAGTACTAACTGCTTCAGCCCAAAAAGTGTTAGGTAAAAATGAATCTGCAAGCATGGTCCTAGCAGCCTCAATAAGGGTCCTGTTCTTTCTTTCAGCAACTCCATTTTGTTGTGGAGTTCTGGCATTACTATATTCCCTCTTGATCCCTTTTGACCCACAGAATTCAATAACATCCTTGTTCTTAAATTCTGTACCATTATCACATCTAATAGTTTTAACTTTTTGATTCAATTGGTTCTCAATTTGTCTTATAAAGTCCTTAAGGATTCCACTAGTTTCATCCTTAGTTCTTAAGAAAAACACCCAACTAAACCTGCTAAAATCATCAGTGATAACTAGGCAATAGGTCTTATGGTTTAAGCTCCTTACAGATGTAGGTCCAAACAAATCCATATGAAGAAGTTGTAAGGAGTGGCTAATAGAGCTTACTGATTTGGCCTTACAGGAGGCCTTGTGTTGCTTTCCTTTCTGACAAGCAACACAAGTGTGGTCATTTTGAAAAATCTTTAAAGGTAAACCTCTGACAAGGTTTCCCTTTACAAGTTTGTTTAAGTTTTTGAAATTTACATGACCCAACCTCCTATGTCATTTGTTAGATTCATCAGTTATGGCCTTTGCAATTAAACAAGCCAATCCTCCTGAAGGAACAATGTTCTCTAAATTGAAACTGTACATATTGTTTTGTCTGGGGATTTTAAGTAATACTTGATTTTCATCAGGTAACTTAAACTCAGGAGACAAAACAAGACATTCAGAGTCAATAAACAGAACCTTGTTCGTTTTGTTACATATTTGTGACACAAAGAAGAGATTGAAATGCTGAAGTTCTTTCACAAAGCACGCATCCTCAAAATCTAACTTTCTTGTTTTTATTTTACCTTTACCAGTGATATATCCTTTACTACCTCCAAAAGCAACAGGGCCACCATTAAAGTCTTGAAATTCAGCAAGGTAGGCCTTGTTTCCAGTCATGTGCCTGGAACATCCACTATCAACAATTCCTTTATCCTTTAAAGCTCTATGTGGATAATCCTGCACATCAAATAGAAGAGATTAGTTTCTCTTAGGGACCCAAGCCTTTTTGGGCTTGAGTCTGCCTAGTGGATCTTTGAAAGTGTAACAATTTTTAAGACTGGATCCACCATTGTATTTGGAGACATTGTGCCAGTTGTATCTTTGTGGTCTCCAAATACAACATGCTGAGGGCTTAACAACAGTTTCCCTTTTTCCCCCCAACAGTACTAACTGCATTTACTTTAGCAGTATTAACTTTTTGTTTTGAAAAATCTGATCTAAGTACTGTTGTCTTTTTGAAAGGCCTTGAATATGGTGAATAAGTTTTGTGAAAAACATTTTCTGGTCTAGTTTTATTGACAATGGGCGTACTAGTATTAACTTTCATAGCAATACTAGTTGGTACTGGCTGTCTGTTAAAACTTTGCCTAGCAGTACTAAAATGTTTAGTACGGCTAGCTCTAGCAGTACTAACTGGAATTTTACCAGTTCTAGTTAGGACTGCTGAAGGAACAAATTGGTTTTGTTTATTCACTCTTTGTACATTGTTCCACCCATTGTTTAATCTTCAAACTTTCTTTCTTCTTTTTTTTCTTTAATTCTAAAATTCTTATCTCTTTTCTCTCTTTTTTCTTTTCTTTTTTATCTTTGAGTCCTTTTCTTTATTTTCCTTCTTTTTTTTTCTTCACTTTTTCTTTCCTTTTCTTTTTTCCTTTTTTCTTCCTATTCGTTTTTCAATCGTTCACCTTAGGGGGGGGAAACTATGAGGTCCCCCTTCTTTTCCCTCTTTTCTTTTATTTTTTTTTTCTTTTTTTCTTTTTTCTTTTTCTTTTTCTTTCAACTCAAACTTTTCTTTTTTTCTTTTTATTCCTCCTCTTCTCTTTTTTCTTTCTTCTTCTTTTTAGTTTTACTCCAGATTTGTCTTCCTTCTTTCTTCCTCTTCTTTCCCCTTTTCCTATTTATCCTTGGGTTTCTTTTTCCTTTTTGCCTTCCTGGTCTCATTTTTCCCTTTCTCTTCTCAGATTTTCTTTTTTGTACTTTTTTTCTTTCTATTCTCTCTATGCTATTTGATCTTATGGGGGGGGGGGGGGGGGGGGGGGGGGGGGGGGGGGGGGGGGGGGGGGGTTGGGGGGGGGGTGGGGGGGGGGGGGGGTGGGGGGGTGTGGTGGGGGTGGTGTGTTGGTGGTTTTTGTGTTGTTGAAGTTTGGGGGTGTTTGGTTTGTGGGGGGGGGTTGGGGTGTTAGGGTTTTAGAATGGGGGTGGTTGGTGGTAGTCGTAATCATTTAATCAGAGATTGTGTGATTTCTGCCATGTGAGAAGTCGCTTCTGATGGCACCCCGTACGGCAAGAAAAGCTGAGTTAAAACAATGGCTCGGGAGCACTAATGTACAAAGAGTGAATAAACAAAACCAAATTGTTCCCTGTACAGCAGTGAAAAGATATGTGAACGGTAAAATTCCCAGTTAGTACTGCTAGAGCACTAGCCTACTAAACATTTTTGGTACTGCTAGGCAAAGGGGGTGAGGATTATGTTATATGTGGTGGTGATTGGGTTTGGTTATGTAGAGTTCGAAAATGGGGATTGTTTTAGTAATAATGTTTTGGTGGGGATATATTTAGTGTGGATAATTTGGATAGGGAATGGGATTTTGTACTTATGTACGGATGGTGATTGATGCTTTTACTATAAGGGGATGTCGCTAAAAGTGAAATGCTTTAGTGACGGGGGGTGGGAAAAAAGGGAAACGTTGTTAAGCCATCAGCAGTTGTACCAATCCTCTTCTCAGGCAATCACAATCTTCTGATTAAATGATTAGACTACCTACATACAAAACATGCATTTACAGTAAACCCATTCCCCAACTCTTTCTATCAACTTTGGTTTTTGACTATGTGTGACCTGATCTATTAACAGTTTCCCTAGAGTTTTTTAACTTGCTGGTTAGCAAAACTAGGTGTTTTCTTTATTGGTATAGAACCATACGCATCTTCACTTATCCAGATTCATACTCCTGCAATGATAGGAGCATCATACCAGACCTAGGTTGACATTCTACATTATTATTCATTACAACTGGTTCAGACACTAATTCAAGGTTCCATAATATTTTGACACACAAGTATCAAATTCACTTGACTGGGATTCAGATTCACTAGGTTGAGTCTGTTTTGGAGACCATAAGTAAATTATGAGTAATCAATTTAATGTTAGATCCAGAGGGCATAAATTCCCTGACATGAGTGGTGGACACATACATTCTACTGTTGTAACAAACTATCATACACTGGTTGTTTTTCTAACTCACTCTCTTATTCATAAAGACACTGCAACACTTCATTTTCATAGCTCAAAAATACACATATCTGTGATACTCCATACCCAAGCCAACTTATCAATAGCACTCATTGGTCTTTAGCAGTTGACTAATTCTTTAGAAGAGTTATGCCATTTTTCTACTTTAGCCTTTAAATCCTCTTTTTCCTTTTGAGCTTCTGCTAATAATTTCTTATGGTATGTGAGAACATCTGTTTTATCATCTAAATCTATCTTCATAAATTTTATCTTTTGTTCATACCAAAGTTGTCCTTGTTGATGAGCAACTAACTGTGCTTCAACTTTCTTAAGACCTTGAGAATATGCCTTTATTTCTATGCTTGCATCACTAAGTTGTTCTCTCTGAACATCATATAGTTTCTTAAGATTAGCATAAGACTCTTTACACTTATTTGAACATGGAATTACCTCTGTGTCTGAGTCTGAGCTATTGCAAGCCATCAAAGCATAATCTTCATCTTTTGAATGATTTGTCCAATCTACACCTTCTCCATCAATTGTCACCAATGCTTTTGAATCCTCCTTCTGTCCAGTTCTGCTCTCATCCTTGGTTCCTGAATTCCATGCATCCCTCCTCCTGTTGTCTTGATCTCCCTTGATTCTACACTCTCTAGCAAAATGCCCTGTCTTGTGGCAATTGTAGCATTCCACTTTGGTTTTATCAAAGACAACTGGTTCTTTTGCATCAAATTGTAGTTTTCTACTAGTCTTCTTGTAAAACTTTTTCATTCTCATTGAGATCATGGCTACTTGCCACTTCAAGTCCATTTCTTCAAGGTCATATTCATCAATCTGTTCCAAGTCTTCATGATCCAGTTGAGGGCAACTTGATTGATTTGCAAGTAATGAGTATGAGGATGTTTATTCATACTGTGAATTTTGACCAGAAGTTTTGGAAACACCATAAGCGGTACTAACATCATTAGTACTGCTGGTGTTTTCAGAGACAAAAGCTACATTTTGCGGGCTGGAAGATGATGCAGTAGAGCCTTTTACATCACTCTCAAAGACTCTTAGATTATTGTACAGATCATCAAAACTGAGACTGTCCACCCCTGGTTTGGTCCTCATAATTAAGGAAACTTGTGACCAGGCAGAAGGTAGAGATCTTAGGAATTTTTTATTTGCATCCTCAGTAGATACACCTACTCCATGAATCTCTAACTGACTCAGAAGACTTTGGAACATGTCATAGCCTTTGTGAAGCCCTTCTGTATTTGATACAGTGAATCCTTCAAACTGCTGCTTCAAGATATACTTTTGCATTTTTTTTGGATTCGTCATTTCCACCAAATCTGGATTTGATGGCATCCCACATCTTTTTTGCATCAGTCATCTTATGGAATTTAGCAAGATGATCTTCAGGTAGGGCCATAAGCAAGGTGGTCCTTGCTTTTCTCTCTCTTTCTCTGGCTATAATCTCTTCTGCAGTTCTGGGAGGCAAAACCTTAATTTGTCCTGATGTATCTATAGTGATTGATACAAGACCATTACCATTTTGTATGACCTCCCAGATTGGATAGTCTGTATGGGCCAAATAGTGTTCCATTTTCATAGCCCATATATCATATTCTCCCTTTTTGAGAATAGGCAGCTTGATGGTTGATACTGTATGAGGAGTTTGTTGGGTTGGTGTTTGTGATGATGATGGTAGAGGTGGTGGTGGAGGTGGAACTAAATAATAATTTCTATTAATCTGCTTTGAATGATTACAGATTACTAACTATTGAGATATGATTTTGTATGAGATATATTGAGCTTGTGTTTCTAACTATTCCATGAGGGATCCTTTTATATACTAAGGATAAACCCTAACAGGCTTACAAAACGCGTACATATCTTTTCCTAAAATATCTCATACATATCTCTTAAACGGTACTAACTATTTTCTACTATCGGTACTAACTAACTGATCAGTACTTAACACTTTGTACTGTCAGTACTAACTATAACTATCAGTACTAACTATTTGTACTGTCGGTACTAAGTTAGGAAAACGTAATTCCCAACATCCAACAATTGATTATTTGTTAATAATACATGATTTTATATTTTTATTGATTATATAATGATATTATATAATTAGTTTAGTTGTTTTATAAAATAATATTTATAAAGTTAAAAACGTATATAAATATTTTGTAAATGATACGACAATATTTCTTAACGTTTTTATAGCCCAAACGGACTCGAAAACACTCGTAAACCATATTTTTCTTATATGCACGGTTTCCTATTGAGATGCTTTATCATAATAAAATATTTATAAAGTTTTATCAGTTTCGAATATGTGCCAGTTTTTATAAAACTATTTTTATAAAAACATTTTTATATATTTAATTATCGTAAACTCGTAAAATTCATAACTTCTTCGTTATAGCTCGGTTTTTCAAATTCTTTATATGCACGGAATCCTCATGAAGAGTACTATTTATTATAGTAGGTTTTATAATTTTGTAAAATTCGAATTCATTCTGAAGGTTCAAAATAGTCCATATATATATTTAAAGTGTATAAACTAGTTTTTATAAATCATTACTTGATTAATTTGTACAAGTTTTTTAATTTACTTTGTACCATATGTCTTACATATTTTAGGTCCACATATTTATATCCATAATGATTGTCCAAGTAAAGTGTCCAAGTAATTATTTGTATATAAACTTGATAATTAAACTTATCAACAACTAAATTTATAAACTAAATCTATGAATTATCCAACACTTATATAAAGTGTGTTATTGAATTTTAAACATCATTCATCATAGATATATATATATATTCAAACTCAAGATCAAGCTTATCATATTTTATAAATCCACAAAACAAACCCTAGGTGGTTATTAACAAATATAACATGATAAAAAAAATAAGAAATTGAATAATTAGAAAGATTATGGTTATGTTTATACCTCAATGAAGATGTATGGAGATGCTACACAAATCAAACCTAAGTATTTATCCCTAATTACTTCCAAGAAAACCCTAGTTTGCTTATGAAAACCCTAATTTCCTCTTGATAGACACCTTTGCAAAATAAATACCCAAGCTTCCAAACTACCTTGATATACCTTAGATATAATACCTACGAACACTAGTATGCTTCCAACCTTGCTAAATCAAAAGCTATGAACACCCTAAAAAAGAAATATGAGTCGTAGGTTGTGGGACAAAAGAAGAGAGAAATATGTGTTTGATTTATTTTGCTAGTTGATAAGTGTTAAGTCTTTTACTAGGAGGTTCCTTTTATAATGAAGGTATTAAGCTAAACAACTAGCAACCCATGGATTAGTAGTGGTTTGGAGTACATGTTGTAAGGTGCTCTCTTCCTCCTTAGGATGAGGGATTTGAAAATTTATGAAGAGTTGTGTTTGAGGTTGTACTCCTGTAGGGTTATAACTAATTTGAATGGATACTAGTAAGGATTTTGGATTTATTTGTTGCGTATGCAAGCTTGGATCCGGACACATGTAATATTAGGGTAGAAATTATTTAATTTTTATGTATTGGGTATAAAAGTGGGTATTTGTTTAAGTATAGATGGGTATTGGTGCTTTCGTGTATGCTTAAACGTATTTTATTGCGAAACGTAAACATTTTACGTAACAAATAAAAATAAAATAAGAAAAGTTATAAATTATCCTTGTAATAATTATATAACACTTGCTTGACATAAACTTTCACTTGTTTGATGTCCGTTTACGTTGAATGTTGATTTTTAGTTTACGCGATTTAACCAAACGATGAAAATTAAAAGTGAACGCGCAAAAGTTTAAAATAAATAGTTGAATATTTATTGACGTAAAATGATGTGAAAATAAGGATTGTTACATCAGCTTTCTAGACTGGAGATTTGGATGCATATGACTCGGATTGTGATGATATATCCTCGGCTAAAGCAGTTATGATGGCAAATCTTTCAAGCTGTGATTCAGATGTCCTCTCTGAGGTACCATATTCTGATACTTATCTGAATGATATGATTAATCAGGAGGTGCAAGAGATGCCGTATTCTAAACAAACACATATTGACGATTTTCAAGATAATGAGATAAATAGTGATAGCAATATCATTTCGTACTCTCAATATCTACAAGAATCCCAAGATGCGGTAATTCAGGATACTAATTCTTATGCACCAAATGATTTATTAGTTCTATCTTTGGTTGAACAAATGACTGATTATGTAGCTAATTTAGATAAGGAAAATCAGACAAATAAAATGGTAAATGAATCCTTAACCGTTGAGCTTGAGAGATACAAATAATGTGTCGCCATTTTTGAACAAAGACTTAATGTAGATTTGAACAAACGTGAAAAATTAATAGATTCTCCAATGGATGACTTAATTCGGAATAGAAATGCAAAGTTTGCGGCTTTTTAGCATGAGATCGATACACTTAAAGAAAATCATTCTAATCAGGTCAAAGAAAAAGAATCTTTATCAACAACATTAACTGTTTTCAAAACAGAATGTAAAGAAAAAGAATCTAAATACATGGACAAGGAAATTGTTTTAGAAAACCAAAATAAAGAACTGGAAAATACTCTTTGTAAGTTGTATCGATCTACGCAAGCAATGCATATGCTAAGGAAACCTTAAGTTTTTTTACGATAACACTCATAAACAAGCTCTTGGTTATCAAAATGCGTTCTATCTTAAAAAAGCTCAGCGGATTCAACCAACATTATATGATGGTAGTGTTATTGCTAAGGAACATAATGTGATTTCTGTGATTGATGATGAAGAAACATTGATTTTGGAAGAAGAGAGTCGATCAAAGATGCTTGATAAACAAAATGATCCAATTTCAATAAAACAGAAAATTAATATATCTCCAATTGATTATTCAAAGTTGAATAAAATAAAAGAAGATTTTGACAAACGTTTTGTCACTCAAAAAGAATTATCTACAGAACAAGCTTGCTGGTTAAAACATACGAACTATAATCCTGACACATCTGTTAAGTCACATACACCTGTTAGAATTGAAGCTCCTAGTGAACTTTCTAAGGTAAGTTTTGTAAATTAAAGTCTTAAAAAGCTAAAATATGAACTTGCCAGTTTTGACAAGGTCATGAAAAAGAGAACCATATCTGATGTTATAACTGCAAGTGTGTGGGGTTTTGAACATACAAAAGCTTGTTCTGTAACAGAAATAATTCCATTTTTAAAAGTTTTAAAAGATACATTTAATGCGTTTGATAAAACTCTTTTAGATGAAGTTACTGAAGTTCAAACTGTTTTTAACCAAATGAAAACGGCTGTTGATCAGTGTTCTATAGACAAAAATGATTTTGAAATTCAAATCAATCAGCTTAACATTGATAATGATCAACTCCTAAAACAAATCATGTCTCAAAAAATTGTGCATATTGCTATGAATTCTATGGATATTCTTAATGTGAATAAGTCATGTGTGGATGAATGCAATAAGTGTCAGGAACTTGAAATTGAGCTTCTCAAAAAGAAAGATTTGATTGAAAAAGATGTTTACGATAAACTTTTGAAAAGTTATTCAACACTCGAAAAGCATTGCATTTCTTTGGAATAAACAACTCAACTCAATCAAGAAATTTTTCAAAACGACAATTTTCGTGAAAACCAAAATGTTCCTACAATTAATCATTTATTTGAAATAAATTAATTGAAATTTCAGTCACAAGAAAAGGATACGGTCATCAGAAAGTTGAAGGATATGATTAAATTTTGAGTGGAAAAGATAGTGTGGAAAATGTAAAGAAAGACATTGATGAGATTGAAATGATAAACATTGAGTTGGAGCATAATGTGGCAAAATTACTTTCTGAAAATGAAAATTTAAGAAAAGAACGAGAGCATTTGAAATCAATTTACAAAGACCAATTTGACTTAATTAGAAAGATACGTATTCAATCAAAAGAACATTGTGACTCTTTAATTGCTCAAATCAATGCAAAGTCTATTGAAAATTCGAATTTAAATGCTCAACTTCAAGAAAAGATTTTTGCTATTGCAGCATTGAAAAATGAATTAAGGAAACTTAAAGGGAAAAATATTGTCGATACTGCGGTTTCAAAACCTAGTGCCACTATTGCTCCAGGAATGTTCAAGCTAGACATAGAACCGATTTCTCATAGACTTAAGAACAATAGGGATGCCCATGAAGTTTATCTTGAGAAGACTATAGAAAATACTGACACCATTCGTGAACTTGTAGAATGCGCTAGAAAATAGAATCTTAGTGAACCTTTATTAGAATCTGCTTGCATGTTTACAAAACACGTTCAGGAATTGTTAGTCTATGTCTCTAAGACATGCTCTAGTTTAACAAAACCTTGTGAGAAATTAGTTGCTGTCACACCAATGAACAAGGACAAAAAGGTTAGGTTTGCCGAACCTGTCACATCTTCAAGCAACATTCCCAAGCAGACTGATTCTCTTAAAACCAAAGATTCTAACAAGCCTTTGTTGACTTCTATAGGAGTAAAACCTACTACTAGTGCTAGCGGATCAAAGCCTTCAGGCAATACAACGAACAATAGGATCACCTACACCAGTGAGCATTAGATAAAAGGAAGTGGAACTGAACACCCTAGGAAGTTAAAATCTAGTTTAAATAAGATGAATATCTATTTCTAGAACCTATCAGTAATGCACATGTTAACATTCTGTGCGAAATGCTAAGGTTGAATCTATTTGTGCTATCTGTAACAAATGTTTGTTTAATGCCAATCATGATATGTGTGTTATTGATTATGTGAATGTGCGTTCTAAATCTAAATCTTAAAGAAATAAAATGAGAAAAGTATGGAAACCTACGGGTAAGGTGTTTAATGAAATTGGATATAGTTAGAAACCTACAGGTAGGACCTTCACTATAGTTAGAAATAGGTGCCTTTTAACTAGGATTACCTCCACTAAAGTAGTACCTACTAAGGAAACCACAAACATATCAGTAACTACACCAACTCAAGGAATCTTAGTTTACAGCAGGAGACCAAAAGCAACAAGATCTGTAGGTTCCAGTAGCAAAGTTAAGATTGTAGAATCTAAAACTTCTAACTCTAAGGAACCCAAAGAATCTTGAGGATCCACTGTTTCTGATGTTCCATCTTCTTTTCTTAACGATTGCGGGTTGTACAAATTGTTATGTGGTATTTGGACTCTAGATGCTCAAAGCATATGACTAGAAATCGCTTTCAACTCATCAACTTTGTCAATAAATTTTTAGGTACCGTCAGATTTGGGATTGATCATATTGCTAAGATAATAGGTTATGGAGACTATCAAATGGGAAATGTTACCATATCTCGGGTTTATTATGTGGAAGGGTTAGGTCACAACTTATTCTCCGTGGGTCAATTTTGTGATTCTGATCTCGAAGTAGCTTTTCGCAAACACACCTGTCATAACGGACTTAGACAGGTTGGACTACTCGGATCTAGGGGTTCATATTTATACACTTTATCTATGGACAATTTATTGATCTCCTTTCTTATATGTCTCTTGTCTAAGGCCTTAAAGACCAAGTCTTGGTTGTGGCATCGAAGATTATCTCACATAAACTTTGATTATATCACTTCTCTTGCCAAACATGGTCTAGTCTGAGGTCTTCCAAAACTAAAGTATCAGAAGGATCACTTGTGCTCTGCCTGTGCTCTTGGTAAAAGCAAGAAACACTCCCATAAACCCAAAGTCGAAGACTCCATTCAAGAAAAACTCTATCTGCTGCATATGGATCTTTGCGGGCCAATGAGGACTCAAAGTATCAATGGGGACACTTTGAGTTTACGGTTATTCCTTTTGGGTTAACCAATGCACCAGCGGTTTTCATGGACTTGAAGAACCGGGTGTGCAAGCCGTATTTAGACAAATTTTTCATTTTGTTTATCGATGATATCTTGATCTACTCGAAGTCAAAGGAGGATCACGAGGTTTATTTGAAGTTGGTGTTGGAGCTGCTGAAGGATCCAAAGAGTTTGTAGTTTATTGCGAAGCGTCGAATTAAGGATTAGGTTGTGCACTCATGCAAAGAGGCAAGGTAGAGAACGCGACAACAGAAATGCTGCGTAGCCTTGACCAACTAATGGAAAGGAAGGAAGGTGGAGGTATGTATTTATTATGGGCTCCATTAATAGGTGATGTAAGGACATTAATGATGGACGAGGCTCATGCATCAAGGTACTTGGTACATTCGGGAGCGGATAAGACATACTATGAACTTAAAGATATGTATGGTGGCCATATATGGAGAAGGATATTGCTACTTATGTTACCAATTATTTGACTTGTTTAAAGGTGAATGCTGAAACATCAAAGACCTTCGGGTTTATTGTAACAACTAGAGATACCCGAGTGGAAGTAAGATATAATAACTATGGACTTTATTACAAGGTTGCCAAGATCAAGTAGTGGATATGATATGAATTGGGTAATAGTCGATAGACTGACTAAGGTAGGCCCATTACATGGTAGTACGTGAAGATTTTAAAATGGAGAATTTGGCGAGACTTTACACTAATGAGATAGTAACAAGGCATGAAGTGCATGTGTCAATCATCTCAGATCGTGGTGGAAGATTTACTTCGCGGCTTTGGTAGACATTGTAGAAGGCATTGAGAACACGGCTAAAACATGCATACGACTTATCATCCTCAAACGGACGGAAAAAGTAAGCGTACCAATCAGATTTTGAAAGATATGTTGAGAGCGTGCGTGATTGATTTTTTTGGTGGTAATTAATATCCTCATTTACCCTTAACTGAGTTTTCTATAATAATAGTTATCATTCGGGTGTTTGATGTGCTTTATTTGGAGCGTTGTATGGAAGAAAGTGTAGGTCACATGTTCTTTGGACTGAAATTAGAGAAATTCGGTCGATTAGATCAGAATTGGTACAAGAGACAACAAATAAGGTGATGTTGATTAAAGAAAAGCTTAAAGCGGCTAGAGATTGCCAAAAGAGCTATGTTGGCAATATGCGTAAACATTTAGAGTTAAAGTTGGTGATAAAGTAATGTTGGAAGTGTCGTTTTGGAAAGATGTAGTGCATTTGGAAAGAAAGAAATGTTAGCACCAAGATATGTGGGACCATTTGAGATCATTAAAGGGATCGGTCCTATGGCCTATTGATTAAGAATGTCTTAATAATTTAGTAGCGTTTTGATGTGTTTCAAATTTAAAGAGTATTTAGCGGATACAAATCTGCATGTGCATTTAGAAGAAATTAAGGTAAACAAAACTCTTCGTTTTGCTGAAGAACCTGTTGAGATTATCGATCGTGAGGTTAAAAGTTTGAAGCGTAGTAGGATTCCAATTGTTAAGTCCATTGGAACTCGAAGCGAGGTCATGAGGATTTCATAAAAACTAAGTATCCACACTTACTCGTTGAGCAAGCTATCTTTGGAAGTACTAAGTAAAGTTGGACACATAGGGTTACTGGTAGACTTTAGTACACCTTTGAATGTTCTGAGGTGGTTTGGTTAATGTTATATTTTGAATAGACTCGAAGTCGAGCTGATTCTTCAAAAATGTTGAGCTTTGTAACAACTTATAACTTAGTTCCAAGACAGTTCTTGTTTGATGAGTTGCGGGGTTAGGTTATGAATGACGTTGTTACACAACTTAAGGTTTTTGACGAGTTTCCTCGAAGACGGGCGATGTTCATGTAGTTGGATGTTATTTTTGCTTAGAGTTGTTATGCTGCTATTTGTACCCTTGTATGGGCAAGCGAAGTTGTAAGCAGTGGGTTTCCGATCGTGAAAGTTAGATGAGATTCAAAGCGCATCCCTAAGTTCACGTGAGAATGTGAGGACCATATGAAAGCTAAGTATTCTCGATTGTTTTTTGATGATGATGCTGAACCTACTAGTTAAATCTCGGGACAAGATTTCTCTAAGGAGGGGATACTGTGACAACTGTGCTTTAAGCAGGTTAGTCAAACCGTTAGTATGGACTTGAACATCATTATGTGTTATAGTAATTATGTGGTTATGTGATTCTATGTGAGTTGGTTATCAATCTATGAGCGTGATCGTCTCATTTTGGTTTTGAAGTTTTGGTTGTTATGGGTACTTTATTTTGTTCACATTTTAGTGACAATGAAAATGATAGTATAACTCTATGTGTGTACGTATTTATATGTATATGTATACGTATTTATATCTTTAAGTGTTAGTAGTTAGTAAAATTAAAAGTTTAGTTTAGAAAATATAGAAATTTGAACTTAGTTTTATTAAGTTGGTAAAATAAAACTAGAAATGAAATTTATTCATAGTCAATTAATCTAGTTTTAATTTAAAAGATTTGAAAGGTAAAATAAATAAAGGTTTTTATATAAAAAAATATCAAAATTTAAGGGTTTTTGTGTAAATAATAATATAAGGGTTTAAGGATAATATGTAATTAAATCTAGTTTTATTATTATTATTATTATTATTATTATATATATATATATATATATTATATATATATATTATTTATATAATATATATATACACACACACATTATATATATGTGTATAAAATTCAAAATTACTAATATAAAATATAAAAAAAAATAAAAACAAGGATGTATTTGACCTGTTTAAAGAAAGAAAAAAAGAGAAACTAAATTTTGTTTTTAAGTGGGAATTCTAAATAGGTAATTATCCAAACTTTTTTCTTTTTCAATATAAATAACTAACCCCTCATCCTATATTTTTTATTTTTCCGGTAGAACCAAGAAGCAGGAAAAAAAAAAGATTTTTTTTATTCAAGATTCAAGTGGTGGTTCGTGTTAATTAATCGAAGGTTTTAGGTATGTTCATAAACTTTAATTGTTTTAATTTTCTTTTTAATTCATGTAGCAATAAAGTGATAGTAAAATTAGGGTTTCATAAAATCTGTAAATTAATGATGTTAAACTTAATTAGAAGTGTTTAGGGTTTAATTACGATCATATGGGTGTATTCGTTAGGGTTGAAATCGTGTTAGAACTTGATTTAGATTGGTGCAGAATTTAGGGCTGTGTTGTTCGGCTTTTATCTCGATGATGATAATAGCTTTTGTCAAATTTCCGGTGTCTATGATGTAGCTCAGAGAGTATCTCAAGGATGGTAACGTTTTTCTTTATGAATCTTATGTCTATTGATAAGTTCAGAGAGTCTAGTTTCCAAAAAGTCCGGTCCTGAAAGGTTTTGAGGTCGAGAAGTTAGTCAAATAATTTTAGCAAGAAAAGTTATCAAAACAGTAAATTCGGGTCAGATTTGGGTCTGATTTCGGGGAGTAAAACCCCTACTTAAAGTTCAAATTGGGGTTAGCCAAAAATCAGGAGTCATATTTTAGGTGTCTATTAACTCCATTTCGAAGGGCTACCGATAAAACATTTTCTAAGTATTTTTAAGGACGTCAAACTTTTTGGTGTGCGTTTAGATCCGAATCTGAGTACTTTGTAAAGATGAATTTTTATAAAATAGTTCCACTTAGTATTATTTTTTCTAAAAAAATCACAGTAGCTCATAATTTATTAGGGAGCTATAGGATTTAAGGAGAACCATCAATTAAGTGTTTTAGTATTTTATTTGTAGTCATGAAGTGACTACAAATTTCTGTCGAAAACTGAAAAGTTAGAAGTTAATGGTTAAGGTTATATAGAGTATGAAAATGATTTGGGAGATGTATATAAAGAATTATAAACTTAGTGTAAGGTTTAGAAGTCCATCATATGATTGTTACATTGGCTTGGGCATTTAGCCTAACCGAGTGTAACTTGTGTTTTTGTTGTGTTTAGATTGTGTGCAAGATTTTGTCAAGTAGCTGAGCATCATGTGAGTTTCATAGTCCCATTTTACTATGTTTGCTTGGGATGAAAATGATGCAAAATATGGTTTGAAATGTTTTATTTACAGTGATTATGTGGTTTTAATTGACGCATGAACTTTTATGTAGCTATTATATGTTTATGTGCTACATGTCGTATGATGTTGTATTGGTTTCGCCAACTATGTGGGTATGACATCCATGGAGCGTGATCGTCTCCTTGTGATTGAGTTTGGATTTGGTTTTTGCCTACTCGGTGTGGGTATGATATTGTGTAGATATGGTACCAAGAGTTTGGGATCGGGGATAACATTCCTCTCCACGACTATATGATGAACTTTGTGGTTTGGATTGGGGGACACGTTCCGTCCCAATGGTGATTGTTATTTGAATGCATGTTAGCAAGTATAATAGCCAGCTTAATTGTCCTACCATGTTTTGTTTTCTTTATAATCACAGTAATTGATTTAAATCTTGTATTGGTGTCATAAAACCTATGACTCTTACCAACCATTGCGTTGAGGTTTTAAGCATCATTTTCAGATGAACGTTATGAAGGTGTTGAAGTTAATAAAAGTGGCTAAAGAGACTGTTAGGATGGCATTGGAAGTTCTCAATTGATTTTATTCCATAATTGTTTGCATGAATTCTTGAATGTTATTAGGTTTGATAGGGTTGTGATACATTGTCTTTGTATTGATGAGACCCTTTTTTCATTAATACAAGATGTCGTTCTTTTGTTTTCGGTATTGTCATGACACATCGTGTCTTTTATATTTAGTTATGCATGTAGTGATTCTCTATTGTTGACACCATTGTGTTGTGATGATATCCATGATGTTACGCCTCGTGTTTCCGCCTTGGCGGGGTGTGACAGATTGGTATCAGAGCCTTTGGTTATAGAGAAGTAGGTGGTTTGGCCTAGACTATAACCTAGGAGTCCCTCATATAGTTGCATTTTAGGGCTTAAGTGTTTATGTACGTATCTACTATACTTTCTCGCTATTCGAAAGCTTTAATTTTTCTTAATTTGTCTACTACTATATAATATATATATACTTTTTTATTATTGGGATCTAATAGTATATACCCTTCCTTATTATTTTAGTCATGTCTCTCTCTAACCGTAATAGAATCTATGTGTTTAGCTATAATTCACTCATCATTCATTTTATTATTTGTTGGTAGAGTAAGAGAAATCACACTCAAAGCTCAGTCATGACTAGATTTACTACCATAAGCTTGTACAAGAAACAAAACAACAACCGATGGGGCATAAGCACCAAGTGAATACATCTAAAGAAGGCAGTTTGTCGGGTTTCAGTGGTTAGGCTTCGGGATTTAGTGGACAAGTCATGGAAATGTTTTGGAGTTGTAAGTCGAAAGTCTATAAACCAAGTATCGCTAGCTACCACATTTCGCTATCCTATGAATTTGACAGATGATACATTTTATTTTATTCATATTTTGTCCGTATTATCACGTCTTTTAGCCCACATTGGCCTAATCATACCACTTTCTCTTCTATTCCTTCATCATTATAATATTAAGCCACATTGGATTTTATTATATATTTTATTCATTTTTTTTCAATCATCACCGCAAAACTCGATAAACATTTTCCGATCGTCATGCATCATCATAAAGCAAAATGTCAAATGACATGGAGCTAGCCGAGCTTTTCAAAATTCATAAGGCAATTTTTTCCTACATAACGACCATCATTCCAAGTAGCTGCAACCACCCCCCCCCCCCACCCCCCCCCCCCCCCCCCCCCCCCCCCCCCCCCCCCCCCCCACCCCCCCCCCCCCCCTCCCCCCACCCAATCCCAAATAGACTTTTGACTAGGGTAAAGTAATGTTTAGGTAAATGGTGTCGTAATTTTGGTGGATTTATCAATAAGAACAAGATGGCTCATGATGCATATTTTTTTTGAAATATATTTTTATCAAGTTTTAAATTTATAAAACTCGTTTAACCTAACAACGTACTAACGGGCCAGAGAATACAGATCGTATGGTAAGTATAGAATGGTAAATATCCCTGAGGTCGTCCACCAAGAGCCCTGAGTATGTAATTGTTTTAATTTGAGTGTCAGTTGTAAAATGGTTTTTTGATTTGAATTGAAAGAAATTAAAATATAACAACAAAATAAATCTAACTGGATAGGAGTAAAAGAGATAGGATGAGTTCTAAAAGAAGAAAACGTGCACTAACTAGTTACTTCATTACTAGTTGTTAATGAAGACATTTTCATTTGCCCAAATGTTAAACTGTCCCTGGTTTCACTTAGTAGTCGTTTCTTAAGGTAGATAGCTTGAATGCCCACATATTTTGTCTATCAATCCGCTGCGTACTCGTAGCTAAACTAGTTACCTAGATTATGAAATCCCAACAGTGGCATCACGAGTCAACTCGTTTTGGCATTAGGGTTACACTTTTGAATTATATCATGTCTTGCATGCTCACGCCTAGATTTAATTCAAATAACTTGATCTGCTGCGCTTAATTTTTATTTAATGTCTTCTCGCAAATATGGCAAAGATTATGCAAATCCTTGTCATAATTAAATAAATTTGTAGATCTAGATCTTGAACACATGATTGCTAAAAAGGAAGGAAATTAAATTGTTAATTTAGTATATTTGTTTCCTTATATATATAAAATATCTTGATTTTGTTTATTGTAACTAAAATCTTTTATTTTTGGAAACTAGATCTTTTACATATTTAGTCTGAATTTTGTTTCCAGTTCCGGCCATATGACCCAATCATTTTATGTGATGTATGTGGTGATCTAGATACTAAGCTGAAAACCTAGTGAGGGTCTTATGGTTCTCCAATTGGGAAAGACTCGCTTGAGAACTCGGATTTTACATGTTTACTTGTTAATTTAATATCATCATTAGCTTTAGTCTTTATGTGCATATTTTTACTTGATTACTAGTACACGCGCCTAATATGTATGCAATACGGACTAATACCTAAAGAAAGATGATGTTAAAACAAGTCTATTAATTCATGTTCAAATACATGCTCATTGTGTCTTATTATTTGTTTCGTGCAAAATTGGAGTTTTGAGAAAATTAATAAGACTATAAACTATGAAACTTGATTTCAAGATTAAAAACTGGACGCTATGGACTCATGGGAAGTACGGCTCATCCACTAGAACAAACTATAAGAGAAGTTTAAGGAGGATTTTTCCTAAAGAACTCAGGTTTTTAATACGCTTCGTGCTGACCAGATTCTCCGCTTCTTTGTGCGTTCGATTGGAGTTACCGTGAACCATGACATGTCACTACAATGTCATTTATAAGGTTTTTAAAGTAAGTGCTACAAAGTTGTTTTGCATGCCTTTTTGTACACGCATTTGACACATTTATGTGCATACCCCTAGGAAAATTTTAAGTCTATGCCATCCAACCGTAGAACATGTACAATTGGTTTGAGTCTCTTTGTCAGACCCTGGACCCCTACCAACCCATGGTGAATTTCGCCTACTGGTCAGACCTTTGACGATTTTTACATGTTCTCGTTTGGTCGACTTAATTCGAGTCTCTTTGTCAGACCCTGGACCCGAGGCATAAGATGATACTAAACATGCTCTTAACATTATTACATGCTGACTAATGTTTTGACAAGTATCATAAACCTAAGAGTTGCATTAAAATGCAATTAACGCTCGTCGCTTACCTCTTGCCCTACTTGTTTTCTCACTGGTCAGACCTCTGGTTACCAAGTAGGAGGTCAAGTTGGATCTTAGTCTTAATTAGTAAATTAATTGGGTAGTTAATTCTATTAAGAATTTAATTATCGAAAATACTAAATTGAACTTTCTATGTTCTGATTAATTGTGTTATTGCAACATAATTCGTAAACGAAAGTTTGTTTTCTTTGAAAGACAAACATAGTCTCTTTTCCTGTTAAGAAGAGTGAGACTTACTCCTATCTCTTCTCATTGGTTGACAAGAATAAGATAGGGTTATAATTGAATTATTATAAATTATATTTAAACTCACTTTTAATCTTTCATTACCCTCTTCCGGTTCTGAAATCTTTGAAAGATAATATATTTTGTGTAACTAGAGTACATTTTGTCTATAGCTACCAAAATAATGACATCTTGCACTTGTCACGATGTATGAGTTTAAACCGCAACGAGTAAAGAAAATTACTAGCAGGTCTTCTAGGTATTTTTCTTGGACTCACTTCATTCCTTATAGTGCTAAACACCCTTGTGGCTAGGCAGACCGATTAAGGAGGAATTGCATGCTAAAATGTTCAAGTTAATGAAAGCATGAATGGCTAGTCCCTCATCTACATAAGTAGAATTTCATATACTCTGTACAATACCTAAGTACATTGCTACTTGTAGGCATTCTAAGAGAGAGTAGGAAAGTAAATAAATCGCTATTTGCTTTCTACTGGTGATGTAACACTTACAATGTTGACAAATCTAGTGGGAGCTTTGAATTACTTGAAATAACATTCACATAATGTTGTCCAAATCAGTAGGGCTGCAAGATTTAATTCCTTGTTAGTTTGCGCATATTATTCTAGTTTGCATATGAAATACTTCCATTACCTTTCTGAAATGAACGACATTGCTTAAGAGGAAGATAGCATATTATTTATTAGATACCACTTGCTTTCTGATGTTCTTTCTGAAACTTTATCTATAAATAATAATCCACAAATCTTATTAAACGGTATGGTTCAAACTCTACTTTAAATATCATATTGACACTAATAATATTGTTAATACAATCACAAGCTCTTGTCTTATTGTTTTGTATATAGTAAATAATGTTATACCATATACAAGTGGGAGAAATCTTAAGTGTGTGCAAGGAAGAACATCTAACAATATGATATTAGGTTTCACTTTGACCGCAAGATAAGATAAGCTAAATATTCTACTAAGACTTAAACACACAAGATGTTATTACCCTAATACTTTAAAAGTCAGATAATGATAAAAACTACTTCACAGCGTATTGACTATATGTTTAAGTCAATATAATTATGGTTCGATTATAAAATCATAATTATGAAGTATTAAATTAACTTGAAATTACTACTGAACTCAAGTGTTTGCGTTCATAACTACTTTAGTTACTATAATTATGTTTTCTTGTTAAGACATAATTATAAAGAGTCTCTTGAATTTAATCATGACTGTTCATAACATCCAGAAAGTATTATTGTATAATTGTATGTTCCTTCTGTGTATTGCCCAAAAACAATGAGGTCCTTGAATTATTCAAAGACTTGTAATGTATACTTGACATGTTCTGTTTCCTTGAAACACATGAACATAGAGTTAATTGTAGTGTGTGTGTGTGTGTTGGGGGGGGGGGGGGGGGGGTTAAAAACTATTCAAAAGAAATATACGTTATAGCATGCACTTAGTTAAAATACTATGTATTCAATTTGGTCGACCCAAATGACAAGTATTTGATCCAAAGAGAATTAAGTTATCTAAGGAATTCTGATGTAGTATCACAATTCCAATACTCATAGAAAACCACATTATTGTGGTATGTCTAATGTGTTGAAACAAACTATATTCATATTGTTTGATTTCTCATAACTTTAATTGCTCTACCTCCAAAAATCTATCAAGGTTAAAAATTTACGTGTGTCATGGATACACACGATATAGTTCCAATCTAGAAGGTGTTCAAGACATTATCTATTTTACGGATTGGGTGAAATCCCATTATGTCTTGATTAAAGTTTTGAAATTTGTTAATATCTCGAATTATTAACAAGCTAGAGATGAGAACTGTAAAATGTGTTTTGTGTTTCCCAATTAAGAACAATTTATTGTTGCTTAAATAATTAATATTTAGAGAATTATCTCTACTTATAAAAGTAAGTGGGAGCATCTACAAATCTTGAAGATATTTAAGAACAAAATACATAACCTTCTGAATTCACTTGCTGATGTCATACTAAGGCTAAACATGTAAATGTAGAACCAAAGTATAATGTAACTCTCATTCATAAATCCGCAAGGATGCCTCATCAATGGAGTGATATTTTAATATCAATGCTGAGAAATATAAGTTAGAGGTTCATGGTAAACCTGCTAACTAATAAGATGAATTATCACATCTTGAATCTGATAAATGTCTTAGAGCTATAAATGATAAGATGCAGTCCTTAAAAGACAATCAATCTTTTGAGCTTGATTGACCTTTCACCAAACATTTAAACTGTGAGGTTAGAATGACTTTCTTTTCAAGAAAGGCTCATAAGGGCAAAATTGTATATATATTAATGTCTGACTTATGATAAGAGTTTTTAATAATACTCAAGCAATTGATTGTGATTAAATCTTTCTTTCTACACGCATTAATTATATAAAGATAATTTAATTGTCATACATGTTTCCTTAAATATGGAATATGACAATTAAGTTTCATAACTCTTTCCTTAATGATTACCTTTGCCAGGACGGTGTGTAATCAAAAGGGGTTATGAGTTCAAAATAATCTTTATAAAGCATACAAGATAAAAGAATCCAAATGTGGATTAGATCGTGCATCTAGGAGCTAAAATCTTAATTTTAATTACAATATGATTTTTAATTAAATTAAGATAACTCCTGAGTATACCTGACATCTATGTTTTTCCTTAAAATTCATATGTTGTGTAACATATTGAAAGTATCATTTCATCTAAGCAAGATGTTAATCCTTGAGATTGGAATGAAACTTCACTTCGGAATTTAGGAAATAAAACAAACGACCTTGGAATAAATGTTTATTGAAATAAACATATGCGGTGATTAAGTCCAACATAATGCAATATATCATTGAGGCAAGTCTTAAATGATATATTTCACTTGAGATCATTTAATACATGAATGGAAACCTTGTGATTTTTAAACTAAGGATTCATCATATATATATATATATATATATATATGCTCCGGTTCCGTTGAGAATGTTTTTATTTTGAGAAGATTGAGAAATCTACGTTTGAGCAAATTGATTCATATTTTTTGATTTGATTCACAAGTAAACATCATTTAATAGTGAATCAAAGCTATAAATCACAAATTTGATTCACAAATCATTGCTAAAATCGAGTTATGGTAATGATTCTTTAAATTTGTATAGAAGATTCAGTATTTTACTTATATTGCAAAAACGAGAGATTTTTTTAACATTGATTTAAATTTTTGTTTACACATTTTGAATTATAATCACATAAAAAATGAAGTTTTAAAAAAGCTTGAAAAACTTGACAAGTTAAAATCTATCAATTTTTGAGAAACCATCTCATCTTCTCAAAATAAAAACCTCTTAATCGATTTTGAATTATATATATATATATAATATATATATAAATATATATATATATATATATAAATATATAATATGGGGACTTTCTTCAAACCATTCTTAGTCGAGAACTGACAGAACACCAAAACAACATGCACACCTTTTAAAAAATTAAAAAATCAAAAAAATACATGAAAATCATCAATAATCGTAAGAATCCACCTATGTTCTTCAGTATCATCATGAACTCTTCCTCTTCTTTCACAAAAACCTTACACACGGCCGCAATATTGTTGTTGCACGCCTTATAAGAACATACATGCACACCTTCAAAGAAAAATTTTGTATTTCCAATTTCTTATCAAATTATTTAGAACAACTATGTTTTTTTAAAACATATATGTTGTTTTTAGAACATATGTGCAAAAAATACAATTATTGAAAGGCGTGCATGGGCATGTTTATGGTAGTTCTGTCAGTTCACAGCACTAAGAATAGTTCAGAAAAGGAAAGTACTTACTATATATATATATATATATATATATATATACTATATATATATATATATATATATATAATAATAATATATATATATAGGTATTAATGTATTGATAGCGTATTCCTATATTAAAAATATATGTTTAACCAAGTTTTAAATTTTATAAAACCGATCAAGCCTGCAACTGCTCCTAACGGGCAGGGGAAAAACCCACGATCGTGGGTAGTACAGAATGGTAAATCCAAGGTCGTCCCAAGAGCTAAGTTGTAATTAGTTTTAATTTGAACTGTCATGTTTATAAAATGGTTTTTGATTTGAATTGAAAGGAATTAAAAATAACAATAAAATTAAATACTGCAAATAAAAGATTTGGAGATATCAATTGAAAACATGCTAACCTAGTTACTTCATTACTATTGTTATAAAGAGGCTTTCATGTGCAATGTTAAACTATGGTTTCATTAGTGGTTTCTAAGGTCGATAGACTTGAATGTGCATATTTAGTCTATCCTATACTTCCTGCGATTCCGAATCAGTCCCAAATCATCTGGGAGGTAGGTTATCCAGGTTGCAGTGATTAATCCCAACTATTCCCAAAACATATCTATTAACTTATAAAGACTATTAACCCTCTTTGAAAGAGTATCTATGCTTTTTAAGTATATTAAGTGATAAGTGCGGTGACCGGTCAGTTCCTACACCAGGTAAGGAGTTAGTGATCCTCCCTAGTACCTATTGGATCCCATATTGACAAGATAATCTAATTATAGGGCAAGCTAGGTCCAAACCACCCATACTACCAAAACCCAGGGTTACACGATAGTCCAAGAATATCTAATGAAACCATAATCTAACAGGAAACAAACATCGTAACAACAGTAATTACATAACTAGGCCAACACTTTAAGTGCTTAACCGCTTATGGTAACGGAAACACAACAAGAAATAGAAGAAATCATAGATTGAAAACTCATAATTCTTACAGTATTCGTATTTGAACGATTAAATACAAAAAGTAAATAAAGTGTGATCTCCTTTGGACTCCAGGTGGAATTCTTCGAAGGTTGGAAGCCTTTGTCGCCTCTCCAATTGGTTGTGGAGGAACCTGTTACAGCGCAACTAATAAAGGTGTTACACTGTAAACTTCTTACACGACATTCCATAAATATGCAGCTGTTACGGCGTAACCAGATATGGTGTTACACCATAACCTTCAAATAATGTCCATAAGTACGTGATCTTTATTCCATATTTGTAGATTCTCTTGGTTACGGCGTAACTGGATAAGGTGTTACGCCGTAAAGTCTTCCTTGATCTTCGTACTTGCTTAATTTATGTTACGGTGTAACCATTTTTGGTGTTACGCCGTAACATTTTTCAGAATTTACACTTTAAGTCATTTTTCCCTTGTTTCTTGTCATTTTCCTACATTTCACCTGAAAACTACAAAATGATAGAAAATATCTCATTTTTGAGTGTTAGTGAAACATTTGCAGGTAATATAGGGGGTATTTTGCCACCAAAAAGTATTAAATATTTGATGTTATCAAATATCCCCCCACTTGACTTCTGCTTGCCCTCAAGTAGAACCTGTTAAAACATTTCATAAAAAGATTTCTCGAGAATAACTTCAAGAAATGAATTTATAAAACTCTTATGCTAGAAAACATCAAAGCCGAACACCTCACAAAAAGGGGATAAAAAGTCACTCAGCTCTCCACTAGTCTAAGTGTTTCATTTTTGGGGTGATCGCTCAATTGCACAGTCATAGCATGTATTCTATCATAAGCTTGGAAAGTACACAAATCTGCACCAGTTAGAATTAGGGTCTAAATAATTCTCAAAGGCAACAAGGGTAATATGGTTTTAAAGGGTGATAAAGGGGTTAGGATAGACATGGGATACACATTTAATGGTTGTTAATATAAAAACACAAAACAAATAGTCTAAAGTAATCTAAGGTTGTCATAACTAGCTACTGTCCATCCATGGGTCCAAGAGTCTAAGTCTGAAAATCTGATCTTCAATAATGGGCTACTAGCTCCATTCTTCATAAGTATTGGGATGACTTGGTGTAATAATGGGCTACTAGCTCCATTTTTTTATATTTTGCACCATCTTTACATTTTTAGCACATCCTTTTTGTTTCACCCTCTTTTCTTCATGATAAATATGCAAATGTTACATGAGTTTATATCTTTAATTATTGCCCTTGCAATATTCGATATTATACGCACATCCCCCACTTGAGATAAACAACATTGAAAGTGGTGATATAAGGGGGTCTTTATAGATCATAATTGATTGGTCTTCCACGGATGCATAAAGTTTT
>BQNB010012664.1:5523-18584 GCA_026074375.1 Tanacetum coccineum
AGATAAGTTGTACCCGTCAAGCAGTTCATCCACTCAGATCTTTGATGATCCGAATATCCCGGCATTGAAAGCGCTCAGGTCTGAAATCACGTAAAGAGAGCAGAGCATGACAGACTTGGTTGGCACCTTATTTTGTAACTTTATACTGCTTACAATTAACTCCGGTATGTTTTGCAGGGTTGTGGACCAGACCAAGCAGATTATGCCAGTAGACTTTGCTGAGCCAAGGGCGGGCACCCTTGAAAACCTCCTATTGTGGGCGCACAACCTCTGAAATGATGTATGCTCGATGACCTCCGACCAAACATATTTTCCCTATTTTCAACTGCATTCCATTACTAAAGTGTTCCCGTGTGCAGTCTGTGGCTTTTATTTGCCAAGTGCAGATCGACAATATTAGGATGCGGAATGGCTGGAACTTCCCCATGTGTGGCGGGGAAAATTGTAAGAAAGGAGTTGGCAGAAAGCTTAAGGGATGGTGATGTGATGCCTGCGAGAAAGCAGTAGAGTATCCCGCTCTGAGGTAATCTTTGGTATTCCAACATCACCAAGTTAAATGAAAGACTACCCAGGATGATGTTGACCATGACACACGGTGATCTCGATTGGCAGGTACAGGCTAGAGTTAGGGATTTCTGATGGGACATCGTATGTGGTGGTCGTTATGTTCGATGAGACAACCTCTGAGTTCGTTAAGGCTCAGCCGACTCACTTGCGCAAGCCGACGAAGAGGTAATTCTTTGACAGTTATCTGCATTTTCACCATTTATGTTGGTGTTGCAAATGCTTTTAACAACCAAATTTGTTTATAGTATCTAGATGACACATCAACTTTGCCGGCCGCGCTGGAAAATATCATACGGACCACTCACACCTTGGAATTGAAATCTCATACATACTATGAACATGGAACCTTCAAAAGCTTCACCTATTGGAAGCTAATTCCCCCGGAGGCAGTTGTGGAGAGTGCAGGTTCAAGCACTATAGATGCAGTACCTGATGCTCTACGGTCTTCAAGAAAGAGATTGTGCAAACAGCCATCCGTGTCAACTCCTTTGAAACCATCTGAGGGGAAACACCCATAAGGTTTGTCATAAATCAAACAACTATAATTGTATACCTTGAAAGCTGATAGCTTTTTATCTGGCACTATCTTTTGGGTTTGACATACGTAACGAGTTTGGTTTCATGAGCTTATTTCAGGCACGAGCTTAAAGATTCGGATGCAGATTCGTTGCTAGTTCGAGCTGAGGAGAATAAAAAGCAATGTGTGTCGAAATCTGAGTAGGCAACGCGAGTCCCAGAGACTACATAAGCAACAACAAATCCGTTAGGATGAGGAAAAATCAACTCTTAATAAGACAGTGTAGTTTCATGTCTTGAGCATCACAAGACTTTTGTTTGTTTTTCAAATTTAATGGATTTAATGCTAAGGTTGCCTAGGAGGTTAACCATTTGTAGGTGTTTCAAATGAATGCATCCAGTTGAGTTTTATTCCTATATGTGTTCTCTTTGCTATTCCACTTTACATCAACAGTTTGTATATGACATACGCCAAAAACATATGATATACTAAAACGAAAGATAGATACACTAAACAGGTTTGTTTGATAGATCTACATGCCAATGTTTGCAGACAATGGTTGGTTCCATCCAACCATAAACATTTCCTAAGGTAAGTAAACAACAACACCCCAAAACCTGCATAAGGTTGTTCATCTCACAACATTTTGTACCTGGATCATTCTAAATTAAAAAATGTGAATGAAAAACTAAAAATATTTTAAAACTTACAATCAAATTGTGTATGTATAACCAATTTTCAACCCAATGAAATCAAATCAAACCAAACCTGCATACACAAACCAACACAAACCATGAATAAACCACCAAAAACAAAACCTCAAACCAAATTAATAAAGTTGAATTCTTTGTTTTTTTGTTGGTGGTGTATTGCTCATGAATGAAGTAAGATGTATTACTCAAAATGAATTAAGTATCTTTCAAACATGTCCAGAAGAATCATTAGTCTATAATCAGTTTGCATCAGTAGTTAAAATGCCTAAACCCTAACAAAGAATACCCCCTGTGCCAAACACCCTACAAAATGAGATTCAGAGGAAACCATTTGATCAATTACAAAAACAATGAAGGGCAGTTTAATCAAATCTAATTATAGAGCATACCTGAAAAACAGATCTTGAATAGTGTTTTAGTATCCACAATTGGACCGTCAAAAATTTGATTAAACCCCATAATCCCTAATAATCATTCTCGAATTTTATCTCTAAGGGCAACTCTTATGTGTCAAGTGAACTCCGTAAAACAAAATATTTAAATGAAACCCCTTATTAGAAAGGTTGTAAAGCAGATTTTGAGTTTTTAAAAGTATTTTCATATTAGTTCCGTTTAAGTAACTACAATTACCCCTAAAGTTCATAACCAGTGTAGTCTTTTTTTGTCGATGTATAACTGGAATCCGTTTATATAATATAAACAAATTTTGATGTGTATAAATAGCGGAGAACTCCTTCTTTCTATGTCTCGACATTCGTTCAATGAAATCGCTGAGTATTAAAATTCAAAACTCTAAAAAAAAAAGAAAAATGCTAACGTTGCGGGAATAAAACGCATTACCGTTAAGGCTAAAATTGAAACCGGCTTGCATATGGGCTACTAAATTAGCTCATACCAACATACACAAGTACCTACCACGTAGACAAGTACAACACAATCACCATTTTTTCCAAAAATCCAGCTTAAACAATACAACTTTAGATATAACAGGAAACAAAATGGAAACACCCATTAACTAGCATAGCCATCACAAACATGAATATAATTTTATATAACACATCAGCATATCTAAACACAATAATGAAATGTTATCATTCATTGCAGTGAAACCATTACAGGATTATTTCAAATGTTAACATCATAACATCTAAAAATAATACTGTTACTTATTCATAAACCTAAAAAAAACTAAGAACTATGAAACCCTACTCGGGTTGGTCCATGTCATCTGCATAACCAGCCTTCAAACGCTTACCAAACTCAGTGCGAGCCAACAGTTGTTCCAAAAATCCAAGCGTATCAGAATCACGGCCAACCATCTCCCTCAGGTAACCCAAAGGCCTGATTGCATCTACACGCTGTCCCAACGCCTCCAAATCAGCTATCAACCTCCGATTCTTACTCAAACTTAACCTAAGGCCATGACAGAGATCACGCACTATCCCGATAAAACATTCATCTTCACTGTGTGTTCAAGTAAACACAATCTTCATCTTATCTTGCAGACGATCGAAACCAGCAACCTCAGTTAACTTATCCAATATAAAGAAAGCAAACATAATAAAAATGCTAACTGCAAGAGTATAGATGTATGTGTGATATGAAAAAGTAAAACATAAGTGAAATTTAAATAACCAACCCGAGAAAATCAGAAGACATCCATGTAAAAAGTAACTGATGTAAATCACAATTTTACTCACATTAGTACAATAAATGTGATAACTCAAATAAAGAACTTGAAAAGAACGCCTATTAAAATTTTAAAATCTTCATCTTCTCATATTCTTAAAAAACCTTCCTTGCCTAATTCTCAAGAAAGTTAAATCGAATTCTATAATCAACCAAGAGTAAAGGTAAGATTTAACTTAATATTTCCCAATACACTTAAATCAGGCCGTTGACTGCAATGCTACTCTGTCTATGTTACAGAACCATGAGACAAGCCAGCTCATAACCCATCACTTGCAAACATACTTCACAAATCTCTTTTCATTCACTCTAATACAATTATTCAGCGGGATGGGAAGGTCCAGAGCTTCTGTGGTCTAATAATTGCAAACATAGGGGCAACATGTGTAGGTAACCGCAAACATAGCTTTAAAAATGTTTCTGTTTAAAAATATATATATAATCACTTTCAACAAACTAAAGACATACATTTAATATAGATTTCCATTCTGCACCCACACCAGCACTAGAACCGAATACTGGAGCTCCTATAAAACAGAACATCGCAGCTTCGACGTCCAGGCAGCCATTTCGCCGTTCAGAATTCAGGATGCCAGGTAATTAGTTTACACACGGGACCTGAAACCACTGTTCCTTTTTAAAATGTTGATGACATCAAATTACATCTATTTTATAGCATCATTTATCTCATGTTATTGACCCATTTTGTATAATTATTACAAAGAATTGTTACTTAATCATTTATATTTAAGAATTGCAGTAATTATGGAGTAATTGGTGAAAGTTAGCAAAAGGCGTGCATTCTGGAGCTTAAATGAAGATATTTTGAAGATTACTATTTTGAAGACCAATACACCGTATCCATCAAGGAAGATACGGCGTATCCGTACCTGCACTCACCAAAGACCACAGAGGAATAAAGATCAATACGCCGTATCCATATGACTCAATACGCCGTATTCAAGATATGGAATCAATATAATATTCTGGAAGATATCAAGCGTGGTCTCTACTCCAAGAAATCCCCAATACGCCGTATCCAACTCTTGGATACGCCGTATCCAACCGACTTCCAGACCTTATAAATAGAAAACTCAAAAACGAGTTTTAAGTGTGCTAAATCATATTCTCGATACCTAAACCATAAAAGTCGATTTTCAGAGGAGAAAAAGAGTAGAAGAGGTCGAGCAACGTATTCAATTCCATAGGAGACAACGTATAATTCTGTATACTTTAGTAATCGTTCAGTTTTTGGTATCATTGGTTAACTCGATTAGTTTCCCTTGGCTAAATAATTGCTCTTGTATTTATTATGACGTTTGACGGCTAATACCTTCGGGTATTAGCCATTATTATGAAGATCTGAATGTTTGGTATTTGTTTATCTCGATTTCTTGATTTATCGTTGAATGCTTGTTTATGTTTATCAATTTATACTTGTTTACGCGCTTTTGTATGCGACCTATCATTCAACTGGATCTAGTGAAGCGGACCAAGTAGATCTAGAGTCCGTGGATTAGCTCTTCCGAATATAGTAATCTTATACATCTATGAATCTTATTTACACAAATATTGTCCTTCTAAGTCTGTGTCTAGGAATACGCTTTTGGGCTTAAACTAGTTATTGGTAGTATAATTTGCCAAAGGTTTAGTTGATCGTCGATGACTAGCAGGTGACCTTAGATAATTAAACAAGTAATGTTCTAATTCCTGTGTGTGTGAATAGTTGGACAAGTGGACTACTAGTGATATAAATTGCATTAAGCGGTACTGGGATAGTTGGGTAAAAGTCTCTATGAGCTAGGGTATTAATCCCAATGATCACCATTGCTTTAATCCTAATATAGATTATAATCAGCAAATAAGGATACTTAATGCGAGGGAGCTTTAATTGTGACAGATTATTGTGTACTAGGTCTTTCTGGATGATGTAATGCCTAAGTTATAGAACGATATGCCACTCGTGTAGAAGAATAATTGCAGACTAAATAAACAAAACAAAACAGTTCTAACTCAGATTAATAATGGTAATACAGTTTTCTTATATTTAAGGTTAGATCGCTCTTTCATCTTTTGTTAATTAGCTTGAGTGGGTTAAGTGCTTGAGATTGAATTGAACACTCAACCCAACCATGCTCAGTCTCTCAGGATGAAAAACCCGCTATTCTTCCACTGCCCTCTCGCCATCCTCAGGATATAGACTGACATAGGTTTTTAACTTAGGTTTCCTCGCTCACCCCCTAGATAGAATTACTAGATTAGATAACCAAGATATTGAGTTAAATTAATAGATTAAACCTGCCTTAAGTGGTTTCCAAAAACACCACACTTACCACGACAAATACCGACCTCGACACCGCCTCACACCACTCGCCCGCTTGTTAACGTGTGGTTTTTGGTTTCGTCGGCAAAATATAAAAAATTTTAAAACCCTTAAAAGTGTTTGTTAAATATACCATACAATGTTTAGCAAATCTTAGGTTTTTGTGGAGTTGCCGCTGCGAGGACGCTGCAAATTAATCTTGATTTTATTTGATATTTTGGTTTTTAACATTAGATTAGATCTAACCCTTAGGATTAGTATAATTTATGTTAGTGTATATTCTTGTATATTCTGTAATATTTGTATAACTGTATTTAATTATTTGCTTGTATATATTTGTGTGTTTAATTGTTTGCGTATTTAATTGTTTGATACACTGTTCTGGTCGACAGTTGAATACAGCGTATCCACTTCCATCGGATACGGCATATCCAATTCTCTGTCCAATACAGCGTATTCATTCAAACTAATCAATACGGCGTATCCACTTCCATTAGAAACGGTGTATCGGTCATCTGATAAAATTCTTTTCCATACTCGAACTTAAGGCCCATAATTTTTTATATATACCTTTCTCTGCTGGTTCTACTGATAATGTTCTGGATATTTTTCAGTAAGAATGACAAAGGTTATCAAAGGAGAGTTCAAGAAAATTAAGGATGTTAAGGTCATAGATGTTTCGCTCACTTGCGATGCATCACTTAAAGTTTTCAACGATGAAGTCAGTCGATTAAGCAAAATGGATGATGATTTATTCACATATGAAGTTGAAGTTTCTAACATCCCATGTGACTCAAAAATGGATAATGATTTGGAACAAGAAGCTGATGATATGGGATATGATCCGTCTGATGTTGCATTTATTGAATGGTTGGGATTTAAAAAATTCAATTACAAGATAATGGATCATTATACTATGAAAGCAATATGGATTTACTGGATCGGAGGAGATGATGAAGTAGAGCTCACTGATGAGGAATCTTCTGATGATGAAGATGATATTGCTGAAGTCTTTAGGATCGACACTAATATATTTGATTACGAGACACCTCTCTGTTCATCATTTAAGGAATGTAACTACCTTCTCGAAGTGGATCCATATTTACTTACAAAGGATATTATAGGATTCAAAACCTATGAAGATTACAAGGATGATTGGATCTATGAATGGAACATGGACGTACCATGGGTCGATGAGAAGCCATGGACTGACGCTGGAGTTTAGACCAAACCCACACTAGTTAAACATACTTGCGAGCCTTTCAATTATAAGACTGGATGTTCGGAATGGCCAACATGTAGTTGGAAGGATGATGGATACTGTAATGGAGGAAATTTACCCAGAGCTTACATTATTGGAAACCAACTCCATTATTAAGATTACGAGTGGTACGAAGATTTGGAGAATTATAAATTAAAGGATGAGGCTTTAAAAAACAAAGCCATCATGGAAGGATCTATCAAAGAAGATGATGACAAGTCACATTACGAACAAAAGAGACAATGAAGTACTTATACAAACTACGATGATGCTTATGAGATAAATCATAAACATAATAAGAGTAAAGAATTATGTGAAGTTCATGAGCAAACGATGTGCAATATTGTAACAACTCACATTTTCACACCTTTTTACTTCAATGAACATCCAATTATTTATTTTAAACTTTTACTCCGTTCACCTTTATTTCAAAGATATCATTAAAATGCGTAAGCTAATTTTTTCATTCAATTTTTAACCGGCATCAAAAATTAAATGTTTACATCAAACAAGTGTTAAGTAATTATTTTGAGGATAATTATTAAACATTTGTTTTCACTTTTTTTTATTGGTTAAGTAAATTGGTTAGACGTTTCGCAGCTTATAATTCGTTTAGGCTTGCCGGAACCACAAAACTCTTCTGCTTCAACAAATTACCCTTTTATACCGTGTGTGGTGAAATTTAATAATATTATCTTACATATGTATTCTGCGCAGCCGGATTTGGTGATGGATACCAAGAAATATCCTCGAAAAACATCACTCCTTCGTTTTCATGGTACCTCTACTTTTAAGGAACCATGGCTCAATTTTTTATTACACTTAACATGACAAAAATAGTGAATGACCAAAGTCTTCCATGAAACCCTCATTGTGTCTTGCATATACCCAGACTTATTTACAACTAGTTACAAGGGCTATATCAATGCCTTAGCTAGTAGAAAACACTCATACTAACACATTTCCACACGCTCTCGCGCGCGCGTAAACAACCCAAAACTTCCTTTTCCCTCTCCATTACCCACGGCTCAAAACATTCCTTTTAATAAATCCATAGCTTAATTTTCTAAGACCATACAAGCATCCATTCAGTCCTTCTGTATATAATTCCTAAAGGTGTTTGTGAGGGTTGGATTGGTTAAGCTTTTGCAAGGTTTAAGCAAGTTTATTGACTGGATTAAGGTTTTGGCTTGAATTTGGGAGTTTCAAGAGTTACAAGCTGGGTTTAGTTGCTAATAAAAGTATGTAGATATTGATTTTCATTATCATACATCATTATTAAGGTTTATCTTAAAACTCTTATGTCTCTTCATTTATCTTTTTATGCCAATTTATATGTTCTATTTAGCAATATCACATTTAGGATAATTTTTTAAACATGTGAAATGTGATTTTTACTTGTGATCATTGTTTGGTGAACTATTTTACATGTTTATAGATGTAAATATGATGTTAATAATGGAAGTAGCTCTCAGCATCGCGCGTTCATCTTGGTTTATGTATAAAAAAAAGGTTTTTTTTTATGTGTAACTTGTTAAATTAAGCGGTTTTCTTAAAAAGTTTTGGATAAAAGTAAGATTAGAGAACTTGTCGCGCTCCGGTTGCGCTCGCACTCTATGGAACAGTATGGACTAATGGACCTTATTATATGTAATACATAAGTATAAAGTGTTGTTAAAGTATTTGTAACAAAGGTGTTGAAGTTTTAAACGTATAAAATCAAGCTTAAATACAAAGTTTTTTAACACAAACTTCAAAATATTCTTGTTTTGGGTACAAAAATTGAAGTGTCAATTTTGCTTTTATATAAGATAGTTACATCCCACGAGGATTCCAAAATGAGAAGACTCAGGAAAATTGGATTAAATATCGAAAGAAGATACAGCTAATTACAGTCGCTTACGACGCGGATAAATACTTTTATTAATCTATTTTTATAAAAGTTTCTATTTCACCGCAAAAACTTATACTTTTAAAACATCAATAAATGATAAAAATTTTATTACGAAATGGTGCTCGCAAGAATCTCTATAAAACAGAGCTATAAACGGAATAAGATACGCATTTAGGGTTTTAGCCTTATTAAACCATTAATAAAATAATGTTAATTAGCTGTGATGAACTAGTTAAAAAACACTATTCATCCACAGAATGTTGAAAACTTAAAATATAACTATTAATGATCCATAGTCTTAATACAAAGCGTGAAAGTTAAAGAAACGCGGGAGAAACAGACTTAAAACGATTTAAAGTTAGGTCATTTTTGCTAAAGGCGTATTTATAATCGTTTTTACTTTTAAATATGCATTTTCACCTTTAAAACGATTAGATGGTGATATGTAGCTATATAAAACGTTATATGTGGTTTTATGTTAATCAAAGTGTATATTACTAGGGAGTTTCATAATGAGGCACTCATTCGGGGTGGCGTATCGAAGAGTTGTTGGATTTACGATGTAAAGTGTCCTAGCTTCATTATACGTCATACATGGACCCTCTTAATATTCGATAGCCCGAAATGATAAGTATGGATGTAACTAAAAAGGATTATTATATGGTAGATTGTTAGTCAAAAGTACTTTGAGTATCATACGACCTATTTAATAGGTGTTGCATTCGGGCGTTAGCGTGACGCGTTTTCATTTGGGATATTTCATTATCAATTTACTCACTCGAGGTGAGTTTCATAGCCCCCGTTTTACTTGTTTTCAACTGTTTTGGGGGAGAATACACGCTCGTTACAAACTTGTTTACTTATTTGTACTCGTTTATAAACTTTAATACATACTCGTTTACATGCCCGTTTATCTTATAACAATGCATTTACTTTTTAATACTTTGTGAGTTCATAGCCCATTGTTTTACTGGTTTTAAATATATTTGTGGGGTTAGAACATGCTTTGTTTTACAATTGGACGCAAGTAACTTTGAAATACTTACTGTTTTGGATATTGCATACCATGCAATACTTACCGTTTTGGATATTGTATACCATGCAATACACACTCTAAACAATTGCGGTCCTACACTCATACATTTTACAAACCTATAAATTCACCAACATTATTCTTGACGTTTTAAAGCATGTTTTTCAAGAGGTCAATAAGGCACGAGGTGCATGAGATACATTGGTGGTCGTTATTTTGGAAGTCAATAGCATTAAAGATTTGGTTGCATTACATATTTGGGGAAAACGTTTGTTTTCGAACTAGAATCTTTGTATAATTTCACAATGAACTTGTATAGCTTCGGGCTTTTATAATAAACACTTTACTAAATCCAATGTATCGGTTTTAAACGACACTTTTAAAGGTCGTTCTCATATCTTGTGCAATGGTATTTTGAAGTAACGCTCCCAAACCCATATTTCGCTGCAACCCATTTTGGAGGTGTTACATATTGGTAATCAGAGCCAAGGTTATAGAGAACCTGGTCAAATGTTTTGCTGGACTATAGCCGTTTTTAAACATTGCATTCATACAAAGAGGTTTTTCACGAGACACACATACACTAGTTGTTTGCATTAGTTGGTCTTACTAAATGCTTACATGATTCATATATGTGTTTATATTATAGTACGTACATTACTATAAGGGCCTTACATATATATGCAAAGATGAGTTTGCATTCTTTCGCATACTCTACAATTATTTATATAAGGGTTATTTATATAAATAGGGGAACATTCCTTTAGGCAAGGTATCACTATAAGCTCGTAGGTCCTAAGCGCTACATAAACATTAAGCTATCAAGTATGATATCTTACCATCGTTCATTTATGCCATGATCGCACATTCATATTTACCATACATCATCTCACAACACTCTATTTTTGGAGTGCGACGAAGATAACTAAACTAATATAATCTTATTACTCTTCTGATTTTCTCCAAGGAAAGCACCCAGAACCAGAACCATACCAGCAACAACAACCAACACCACATCTGTCACTAATGCCCAGTTTCAGGCAATGATTGACCAAGGTGTTATTGCTGCACTGGCAGCACGTGATGCAAACAGGAATGACAATGACAGCCATACTTCGGGAACGGGTGTCAGAAGGACTGAACGCGTGGCTGGAGAATGCACTTACCAAGACTTCATGAAATGTCAACCTCTATATTTCAAAGGCACTGAGGGAGTTGTCGAACTAACTCAATGGTTTGAAAGGATGGAGACTGTGTTTCACATAAGCCACTGCTCTATGGAGAATCAGATCAAGTTTTCCACTTGTACTCTTTTAGCAAGTGCTCTAACATGGTGGAATTCCCACGTTATGACTGTTGGTCATGATGTTGCGTATGCAATGAACTAGACCGATCTGAGAAAGAAGATAACTGACAAGTACTGTCCAAGGAACGAGATGAAGAAGCTTGAGGCTGAGTTGTGGAATTTGAAAGTAAAAGGTACCGACGTAATAGGGTACAACCAACGTTTCCAGGAACTAGCATTGCTGTGTGTTCGAATGTTTCCTGAAGAGTCTGACAAAGTTGAAAGGTATGTCGGTGGGTTGCCCGACATGATTCACGAAAGTGTTGTGGTGTCAAAACCAAAAACCATGCAGGAAGCTACTGAAATGGAAACAGAGTTGATGGACAAAAAGATTAGCACGTTTGCTGAACGTCAAGCTAAGAATAAGAGGAAACTTGATAACAACAATCAAGCTCAACAACAATCTCCCAAGAGACAAAATGTGGCTCGAGCTTACGCCGCTGGGACTGGTGAAAGGAAGGAGTATGCTGGAACTCTTCCATTGTGCAACAGGTGCAAGCTGCACCACAATGGGCCATGTACTGTAAAGTGCGGGAATTGCAAGAAGGTTGGCCACATGACCCGGGATTGTAGGAATCCTGCTGCCGCTAGGAATCAAAGAAACCTAACTTGCTATGAATGTGGAAATCAAGGGCACTACATGAGTGATTGCCCATAATTAAAGAATCAAAACCATGGAAACCAAGCTGAAGGTACCGAAGCACGTGGAATGGTGTATGCCTTAGGAGGAGGAGAAATCGATCAAGACCTTAAAAACATTGAAGATGAGATTGAAGCTTAAAAGATAAAGTTGTCTCGCTTTGCCTAGTAAACCCTAAGTTTGAACTATCTTAGACTTTATTTCCCTAGGAGTTCTCGTTGTATTTCTCTTAAACATCCGTTGTACGAATGATTTCAAATTATCTATCGAATCTATATATTATGAAATTTCTGCCAATCTACTCCAATTCTCTAATTATTCATGTAAGTCATTCTAAAAATCATAACGCTATTTTGACGAAAATGAACAATGCATCGTTAGTCCTTAATTATACATGACTTGATCAATTATGTATAATTCATGAAGGATCATGCCATGCTGAGAGTAGTCACCTTAAAACTTCTTGTCAAAAGACAATTTTCTATTTATATCAAGTTCTGTGTGCGTATTTATAAAATGTAATCATCGCGAGAAACCAAACTGACAATAATAATCACTAAGTAAACTCTTACACCACCGTACTATATAAAGTCGACATCATTTTATACAAAAATCCTATGTCCAAAAGTCAAGACGCGTCCCTAGTCACCCTAGGACGGTCGACTAACAAGTTTACTCGCCATTAAGGAATATACCAATTCATCATTTTTGACGAACACGTAATACCATAGAGCTTGGTAGTTACGACACCACCATGGGTATAAAGTCGTTATCACTCTAAGAAAGATGTTATAACTGACGCGTTTAGCCAAAGGTGTAACAACCCCCAAAATCAGGTAGCAGCGGAATAGTAACATTGGGGTGCTACTTCAAGTACAACAAACAAGATATAGGAAATGACCAAGAATGGACGTTTTAAGATAATATTTCATTTATAGCAAAATATCAGAGTTAATACATTAGGTCCCATAAGTTTTTGATGTCATAAACATCCAACATACATTTAAACAAAATCTCAAAAGATGACTTAAGTTTTATGAAATACAAAAGTTGCATATAATTTAGATAAAACACAGAAT
>BQNB010012664.1:23714-76194 GCA_026074375.1 Tanacetum coccineum
CATTTGTATTATGCATGGAATGGATATCCAAGAAAAGGACAAAAATCGAAGCCAAAATGACAAAACCGAGCACGAGAACGAAAAGACCATGAGAAGTCAAAAAGACAAAGTCAAAGTCAACCCCGGGATAAGGCATTGGAAAGAGCATCAAAAATCGAACCCGAAATCCTAAATTGCCAAAAGTGGGCCCAACCGTACCCACCTAGTAGGCCCGGGACAACCCACTTATAATTTTCAAACTTTATAAGCCTAAAACCTCCAAAAAGCCCAACACCCTTCTTTTTATAACACCGACCCAAACACCAAGCCCATCACCCCTTATAACTCCTGTCAATACCCGTTACCCCTTAACCTTTACTCCGTTAGTCCTTTAAGGACTAACGGTGCAAACCATTCATAACCAAAAGGGCCAAATATGAAAGAAATAAGGACTGTCTTTGCAACACACTTATATACCTTAAGGGGCCTTTCTTGCCAGTCCCCAAACTTCAAATCAACCCGGGAACACTGTACATCTTCTTTAGTTACCCTGTCTCCACTACCCACCAAATTTACTCCAACATCATTCCCCTTTCTTCTCCACTTTGTCTACACACCCCACACCTTATCCCACTAATTGTCACTTTGGCAATCCTTAGCTCCCCTATTCGTTCAAGGAAAATGACAAGAAATCAATGGCTTTGATCACACAACTTGGGCACTACTCATAATCAATGGCTAAGATGAGCTTTTGGACTCTCTCACATAAGAAACACATGCTTGAGCCCTCTCAGCAAAGAAGCACACCTCCTAGAACCTTCATTAGTGTAGTATAAATAGGCTCATTTGTAAGCCTTTGGGCAATGGAGCTTTTTAGTTTTCAGCTTATAATTTAAGTTTTTCAGTTTATTGTAATATTTTCTTAAAATCCTTGTAATGATTTTAAGTTTAATGAAAGATTAAAGTTTTTATGTTTTACCCCGTGTCTAAGTTAAAGTTTATTATGTTTTAAAACTTTTTCACAAGCTCACAAAACCTCTTTTTACAACCTTTTTAAGCTGTTAACTTAAGCATTGTAAGTTTTTCCATAACTTATAAAGCTTAAGTCCTATTTCACCAAAAATTACTCAAAAAGATCAAATGGATGATAAGCTTACAATGGAAGAGCTTATGGGTTTTCCTAGCTTGTTTCTAACAAGCTAGAGCTTGTAGAATAGCTCTAAGAACACTTGTTTGCCCTGTTTAAGCACGGGCTTTTGTAAGTCTTCATTTTTCCATTTTAGCTTATCTAGTGTAGCATTGCTTATTTACTGCTTATTTGTGCTATTTATGCTTACTACTGCTTATTTATGATGTTTATTGCTTAAAATGCTTAGCTTGTAGTTTAAAAAATCTTTTGTGCAAGTTTTTCTTAAATCTGTCTTATATTAGCTTATAGAATTGCATAACTTGTTCTGGCTTATTTGAGTGCTTAACTACTGTTGAAACATGCTTAGTACTGCTTATTGTGCTTGTTGAACATCTGGTCTTTTCAAAATTTGGCTTAAATCAGTTTATACAAGTTAAAAATTTGCAAATCAGTTAGTAAAGGGGTGTTTGGTTTAACCTGTTTAATGGGTCATAATGGGTCAAAAATGCACTTTGACTCTTGAGTTAGTTTAGCTTAGCTTATATTAGTCCTAAAATTCAGTTTGTTTAAGTGTTTAAGTATTAAATCTCATTTTTAAGTTTTTAAGAAATTGTGGTTTGAAACTGTGAGGTTTAAGCTCATTGCATTTGCTTATTTGATTGTGATCTTGCTTATTGTCATTTTGTGAAGTTTTTGTGTTTATGCATGTGTTAAAAGAGGTTAGAAATAAAACTCATAGGCCTGCAATTGTTTGTTTGTATTTTTACCAAAACTGTCAAAAAGTGCTAAATGTTGAAAAATTTAAGAAATGGCCTTTTCATTTGCTTATTGTTGCTTATCCTGAATTTCAAACTCCCTTTTGATTGTTGATATAAGCTCTTTGAGGTCAAAGCTTAATCTGTTTGTAGGTTATATGTTCATAAGGATCTGTTTAGGTGCTTATTTTTAAGCTCAAAAGTGGTGATTTGTTAAGATTACAAAAAGTTGCAAAAATTTGTCTAAGTGTTGAATCTATGTGAGATAGCTTTTTCATGAAGCTTTTTAAGTGCTTATTTGAATTTCATAATTCTTTTTCATTGTTGCTTGTTGTAGCGTTTTGGCCAATCTTTTTAGTGGTATAAGCCACTAAGCCATAAGGATCCTTTTGATAGCTTATTTTTAAGCTAGAAAAGTCCATCTTGGCCTGTTTGCTTATCAGTTTTGGCTAAAAAGCTATTTGCTTATTTAGGCTTATTAGCTTATTGATTTTGCTTATTCTAGGTTTAGTTTAGCTTATTAGGTTAGATTAAGCCCATTTTAGCTTATTCTTTTTAGTTTAGAGCTTATTTGAGCTTGTTTGCTTATTAGCTTAAAATTTCTAAGTTTTATAGTTTTTTGATTAAAATGCCATTCTAGCTTATTGTAGTCGCTTATTTTTGGTTTATAAAAAAAGTTGTTTTGTAAAAGTTGCTTATTTTTAAGCCCTCTAAAAAGTTTAAAAAAATGGCATGTAAAAAACATTTGGGAATTGGGGGAAGTCAAGGGTGAGCAGGACTCGAACCCGAGACCTCACCCTTATTCGACCAAATGTTTTTTACACACCACACACACTACCAACTCGCCCTTGGGACTTTTTCAGTTTAGGTTTGCGAAATTTATTCTTTATAGTAGTTTTAGCCATTTTAGCTTATAAGTCATTTTTGGCTTATTTCACAGCTTATTCGATAAGCTGTTTTTCCCATCTTATTTTTATTAGACTCCTCATTGTTCAAGCTACTTTTACTGATTTTTCCAGGTTTTTTATAAATTGTTTAGTATTTTTAAACATTTAATTTTATTAAAATCGTTTTTAATTCATAAAAAAATAAAAAAAAAGTCAAAAAAATATAATTCTTTTTCCGAAAATTTTCTTTTAACATTTAGAACCTAGGAAAATTAGATTTGCTTTCGTAGGGTTAAAATTGCAAAATTTAGACTTTTAAAGAACGAGATTGAATCCCGTTCATGTTTTTAGTGTTTTAAGCCCTAGTTTTTTCCGTTTTTGGTCTAGTTTTATTTGTTCTAGCTTTTTAGTCAATTAAGACTTATAAAATCCAAAAAGATCATTTTAGGACTAAATTTTAATAATTTAGGGTTTTTAGGTCCCGTTTAGGATTTCCGTTTTGCGTTTTTAGCTAAAATTTTAATTTGTTTTCCCTCAAATGTTTTTAGTGGTTGCATTAATTTTCTCGTAGTTTTAGATATCAATCATAATCTTGTTCCATTCAAGCATCGATTATCAAAACGACTCTCAACGTTTCAATGCATTCCTCGTTGGGGATAACGACCCGGGAATCATACTTCCGGTTTACTACAATTGAGAGATTTTTGATTTTATCCTTATATTTATATATTTAAAAGTATTATATATTTATATGTATGTATGTATATATATATATATATATATATATATATATATATATATATATATATATATATATATATATATATATATATATATATATAAGGGTAGGTCAGAGATTTGTAGCTTTTCAAAACAACCTTTTATCTTGTCTAATTCTTTGATCAAAGGTGACTCACTCGGCATATTTTTTGATACCGGAATCTTAACAGAGGGAATAGAAGAAGATGAAAAATATTTTTGCTCAACAGAAAGCTCTTTTTGAGGAACAAAATCTTCATAAAGCGCATTTAATTGTTTGTAGTTAATTGTCCAACAATTTTGTTTGTTCGCAACAACAATTGGATCATTCATTTTTTCTTTCATTTTTTCTTTCATTTTTTGTTTGACTTTAAAAGCCATCCTCAAGAGTGTCCTCAGAATCTCTAACATTCAAAGGAATTTCTAAATTACCCAAACTAGATGCAACATATAACTTTGGACACTTTGAAATTGCTTGCTTGAGTGTATAAGGATTCGGATACCCCAAACCATGTTTTAATTGTTGATCATACACAGACAATGGTTTTGGTCCAAGCATAAACATTCCTTGTAAAGAATTACATATTTTTAAATCAAATCAACAATTCTTTTTTCAGTTTGGCTCAAGATCTAGAATTGGTATCATGATAAGTATCCTCTTTTTCATATTTGCCTTTTTTAAAATTGAGTGAGTCTTTTGGATTCCTCATTTTTCCATTTGTATTTTTGACATCTAAATCTAATTTTATCTCGTTGTTTTTCGGAGATTCGAATAATATCTCGATCACGAATAATTGAGATGAGCTTGTTTATTATAACGTTTGCCGTTCATATCTTCAAGAAATCGTTTGAGTAATTATTATCCTTGTTTATGTTTTCCAAAATCCGAAAACCCGTTCTTATACATCTCAGCTGAAGAGTTAATTGCGTGTTTTGTTTTTGGCCACACCTCAAGGGGGGGGGGGAACTGGTTGAGCAAATATTTAGTGTTTTTTCAGCTTCCAGGGGGTTTTTATGCTATTTTCTAGCAAGTTTTTCTAATGCACATAAGATCAGGCTCTACCATGTATATCTTTTTCAACAATGTCACTATTAAAACATTTCCTTGATGATCAAATTTAAATATGCTATTTATTTGATCATCACCAAGGTTACCGTTAATAATTTAGTCATGAGTTGGATAATTGGTCTTTTATTCTCATCGATAAATGAGATTGTGTACCTCACTTATTAAAAAAATGCAGAATCATTGCTGGCCCATCTTCTAAGTATGAACAGTCCTGGTGAATTTTGGCCATTAAGCATATGTTTGCACTGAGTTCTTCAATTTCTTCTATCCTTGATGCATCAGCAAAGAGAAAATCATTCTGATCATCAGTAAGAATTACGCCATTTTCATCCTGTTTTGCCGATAGCAACATTTTTATCCATGTAATACTTCGAGGCACGAACCCTTGCTTTGGACAATTCCTAGATAATGTCCTTTGCCACTGCAGTTTGTGCTTTAAACAGTTGAATTATTGCCTAAAGCTGGAGTTCGAAGAGTCTTTGAACATTTTTAGTCTCTTTTGGTAGATTTCATTCCTCCACACATCTTCTCTTAAACATAAGCTCGTCTTCTATTTCTTCCAGTAATACAGATTTACTACTTTGAATATTCACCCCTGTCTCCTTGAATGATTGCTTGATTTTCTGGTGTTCGGATGAAGAACGAGACGATTATTTGTAGGATTAGAGAAATTTGAGTAATGGATTTTGCATAGTAGCAAACATACAGAGACTAGGGGATCTTCAGAATTGTTGTGAACATCATCCTGCTTGAGTATCATCATCATAATCAACTCACAGACGATGGATTGTGTCACATAATAGATGATGCTTGTCTGGAGGGAGAACCCGTGTGTGTACTTGATACTAGGCCAATGGGTCATGGAGACTTTTTTATAATTCTCTTTGCTCTTGAAGCATTAACCAGTTTCTCAAATTGTTGAAGATAATCAAAAAGATCATCGAACGAATCCACTGTCAATTGTTTAGCAAGATATTTCAACCATTCTAGTTGCAAACTATTCAGAAACTTTGTGTTAATTGTAACAGTTGGAAAGTTCATGTTATTTCGTTCCAAATCATTCATTAACTGAGCAAAACGGTTGTAGACAGAAACAAGTGCTTCCCCTGGTTTAGCAACAAATTGATTGTTCGTAAAACGTGTTTCTCTGTCAACTTTTTGTTTTTGTTTTTTTTTAGTTATGTTCCCTTATCAACGTTTTAAACTCGTTTCCAATATCTTGGCCGAAGTGCAAAGCATCTCAGATATTGTAAATTCTCATTAGGAATAGAAAGTTAATCATAGTTCATGACCTTCATTTCAGCATCATGAAGCAATAAGTCATCACCTTCAAGATCCTCTGCAGTTTGCAATCGTGGTATTGTCGAGCCTTCAGGAGTGAAAATCTTAAACACTGGTATGTGCTTAATTACACATACCACTTTCCATTAAAAACGGTCTTAAATGTACAATAACATACCAAAAATACATTGTATTTGTATGTTTTGCTTTTGTATTGTGCAGGATACGGATATTCAAGAAAAAGAACAAAAAGAAAGCCAAAAACAAGCAATTCCAAGCACGGAGTGGAAAAGGCAAAGTCAAAAGTCTGACAAAGCAAGAAAATACAACTTGAGGGGCTAAAACTGCCAAAACCTCAAGTTGTATTGCAAAAGAAAAAGACAAGGGTTAAAATTGCAAAGAAGGTAGAGATTGCATTTAAGTTATATAACTTAAGGGGACCATTTCTGCCTACTCCCCAAAAAGTCTTCTTTCCCGCCCAACAAACCCAGGTACAACTTGTATGTCGCCCCATACTTCTTCCCTGCAAAACCACTTCTCTCCCTAGCCAAAATCATTTCATCCACCCTACTAACACCCCCCCAGTTGTATAAATGCCATGTTGGCAATCCCTCTCCATTCCCAAAGCATTTCGATGGTTGAGATTGTCTCCAAAGAAGCTCAAGTGAAATAAAAGGCTGGGATTTGCTTTAGACTTACCTCACACAACAAGCACACTTGTTTTTGCTCTCTCCAAAGAAGCACAAGCTGCACAGGCCCAAAGAGATATAAGTTGTTGGCTATTAATAGAGCTTTTTGTAAGGCCTTTGAGGCTTCTTAGTTTAATCTAGTTTGTAGTTTTTATTTATTTCTGTAGCTGATTTTCAGTATATTTTGTCAGCTGTTTTTTTCACTTGCTTTGTAACTCTTCAAAATTAATGCAAAGTTGAGTTTTTCCAATCAATACCAGTTGTTAAGTTTATTATCATATTGTTTGGTGTTCCATAGAGTTCTCAATAGAGCTTGTTTATAAGCTGCCTTTAATCGTAAATCTTAAAAAAGTTAAGTTAGTAAGAGGAAATCATACCAATCACTTCTCAAATATACACTGTTATTGTATGGAGATAAGCCAGTTCTGGATGGGCCCTTATGACTATTACTAACTTGTTTCCTACAGTTAGCGCTTGTAGATTGTTGATATAGCCTGTTTTGAGCAAGGGTGTTGTAAGTCTCTCTTTTTCGTTATTTACTTATTTATTGAGAACTGTGAGTTCATTTGTTAACACTGATTAGTTTTATGTTAATAATGCTAGACCAATTCACGCTCTATTTTAAGTGCTTATTATTGATAATATTTTGTCTTATAAGTGTTTTACTTTGTTATTTGATAATCTGTGTTTATTAGTTTGAAAGAAAAAATGATTTTTAAAGGCTATTTTCAATAAACAGGACTAACCTGTATTAGTACTGGCTAGTTCATTTTAGGAACCAGTACTAAACTCAACCACTAGCAGTACTTACTTAAGTTGTACTTGTAGTTATTTTTAGTTAATACTGGTCAGGTCATTTTTAGCTATCATGTTTTTATCTCTGCTTATTAAAGATTTCCTTAGCTTTTAAGCTAAAAGTAAATTAAACCATTTTCTTTACTTTCTGTAGGGGGTTAAGCTCATTTATAGCTTATGTTCCCTTTTCAAAGTATTTTAAGGTATGTCATCAGTTTTAGTTTTCTAGCTTATTTATCATTATAATCTATTCTGGTTGTTTAATCTTATGCCTAAATGCTTATTAGGGGTAGTTAATTATCTGTTTTAGCTTGTTTGCCTATTTCTTGTTTCATAGTGTTTTGTTTAAGCTAGCAGTACTAAATTAGACCAACAGTACTAACATATAACTAGCAGTACTAACTTCAAGTTAGTACTGGTAGTTAATACTGGTAGTACTGCTGTTAGTACTGTTGAGCTTATCTTATTTTATTTAGCATTAAATTGCTTTTTGTATTTGCTTACTTAGAGTTAGTTTAGCTTATTTGAGTTATCTTAAGTTTATTTGAGCTTATTTGTGCCTTAGTGTAGTCATTTAAGTGTTTTGCCATTTCTAGCTTTTATTTTTGTTCTAGTTTATTTTTCTTGCTTATCTTCATGTGTATTTGTCTATTAGGTTTAGTGCCCAATCATATTCACATTTCTTGTCTTATTCAAACACAAATCATCAATCGTCTTTCGATTTTCCATTTCTAGCCTCGTTGGGGATCTTTACGACCCAGGGAACTCTCTATTACTGCTTACGTTTCTTGATCTCGCGGATTCGGTCCTTTGTTTGTATTTATATTATATAAGATAGAGTTTAAAGAGTAAGTTTTGGCGAGTTCCCAATTTTGGCGCCGCTGCCGGGGTGCTTCGTGAAACGATTACGTTACTTTTGATAATTAGTTCTTTATCTGTTAATATTTTCTTTACAAAACATAAAAAGTTACAAAAATATTTTTCAATTTTTTTAGTATAAATATCATACAATAGCCAAGAAAAATCAAAAATATAAAAAAAATTGTCGCATAAAAATATATAACATAAATAAATTCCAATTTACATTGTTCCTTACGTGTGGACAATACAAATTTCCAAACTCGAATCAAAGATTTAAAACTTACCCAATTGTGTCGTTTACAGGGTACGGGGCGTCAATCTCAAAAAGAATACAAACTATAACGTGGGTATAAGGAGGGTTGTTCCAAGGACCTACGTACCGAAAGGAGAAATAAGCTTCAGCGTATTCTCCTACTCTCAGCGCACCTGATTTGTATGCTTTTTGGGGCTACCGTGAGTATTCGACCTATTTGGGTTCAAAGTTGTCTAGTTTTAGATTCCCTGTCATTTAAAATAGATTGTGTATAAACTAAAAAACCAAAAATACTCTTCTTGTTCTCTAATTTAGTGCAATGCGCACATCGTTTTCTAAAGCTCGTCGTCTACGTCAAACAAACAATACATCAACAACACGTTCTACCGAATCTTTGTTGAACTTCATAGGTTACGTTGGTATGAAATCGTACTTATGGCACTATGGCAGAATTGCTCCAGGCTCCCACCGAGGGATACGAGGACGCAATTGTTGTTCCTGAAATTGAAGCAGCAAATTTTGAGATCAAGCATGGGTTGCTAACTCTTGTCCAGAACAAGCAGTTCTTCGGACATGACAAAGAGGACCCACATGCCCACATCCGTTACTTCAATAAAATCACCTCTACTTTGAGATATCCTAATGTCCCGACCACATCAATTAAGTTGATGCTTTTTCCTTTCTCTCTCGAGGGGGCAGCCCGGATATGGCTTGAGAAAGAACCCCCTCGATCAATTCAGACATGGGATGACCTCGTTGCTAAATTCATAAATCAGTTTTTCCCACCTTCTAAAACGACAAATCTTCGGAACGAAATTACCAATTTCAAACAAAGATTTGATGAGTCGTTTAGTGAGGCTTGGGATCGATTCAAAGATCTTCTCCGAGCATGTCCACATCATGGATTCTCGGAGCTTCACCAACTTGATACATTTTACAATGCCTTAAATGTTAATGATCAAGACTCTTTGAACTCCGCCGCAGGTGGTAACTTTTTGGACAAAAGGCCCGCTGATTGCTCAAGCATCATCGAGAGCAAGTCCAAAGTTCGTCACTCCCGAAGCAAAGCCATTGTTGCTAAAGTGAGTACGAGCGCTTCCACCTCCGGAGTATCTCCCGATGTTGCTGAATTGAAAGATATGGTTAGAGCTCTACTTCTCGACAAGCAGACATCTCCAGTTCCAGCTCCCGCTCCCGTAAAAGCGGTTGAGCAAAGTTGTGTTACCTGCGGTGGTGCCCACTCATATCGTAATTGTCCGGCTACCGATAGCAACAATTACCGAGACAACATCCAAGAATACATCTCGCAAGCAGCCGCAGCAAATTTCAACCAAGGAAATTCCGGTTATCGTCCGCCACCGATGGCGAACCAAATCAGACCACCCGGTTTTCCTCCCATGCAACACAACAGCCAAGCCAACAATCAGAATCGTTGGAACCAAAACCAAAACCGTGGGAATGGCTACAACCAGGGTCAAATCCAACGACCCCAGGTTCAACAACAAGCCCCAATGTATCAACCCCCGGTTAATCAACACCCAGCTTACCAAGCTCCAGCTCATCAAGCTTCGGGTGTGTCAAAAACTGATTTTGAGAGCTATGTCAAGGCTAATGATGCGGTTATGCAAAACATGCAAAACCAAATGTCCAACATAACCGACTTGCTCACCAAAATCGTAAATTCCAACCAAGCTTCTACTTCAAGTTCGGGTTCTCTTCCTAGCAACACCGTTGCTAACCCGAAGGGTGAATTGAAAGCAATCACCACCAGAAGCGGTGTTTCATATGATGGACCTCAAATTCCACCTCCGGTGGTGGAAGTTGAAACCGAGGTAACAAAGGACACGGTGCTTCCTAACGGAAGTACCAAAGACGTCCAACCTCCGATAATCCAAGTTGATGAACCAGTTGTCATGCCTAGAACCAAAGCAACTTTACCATATCCATCTAGGGTAAACAAGGAGAAAATCCGCGAAAAGGACGACCTTTTAGCTTTGAAATTCATGGAAATTTTTCGGAATCTCCACTTCGAGCTGAGCTTCGCGGATGCTCTCCTGCACATGCCTAAGTTTGCACCGATGTTCAGAAAGCTTTTGAACAACAAAGACAAGATCTTGGAATTAACCAAAACACCGGTTAATGAAAATTGCTCGGCAGTCATCCTAAAGACATTTCCCGAGAAATTAGGAGACCCGGGTAGATTTCTGATACCATGTGATTTTCCAGAGTTGGATGAATGCTTGGCCCTGGCCGATCTCGGTGCAAGCATCAATCTAATGCCACTCTCCGTTTTTGAAAAGCTTAATCTCCAAAGACTGACCAAAACTAGGATGATACTCGAGTTAGCCGACCGATCGATCTCCACTCCCACCGGCATAGCCGAAGATGTTTTTGTGAAGGTTGGAACCTTCTACTTTCCAGCCGATTTTGTGGTAGTTGACTATGATGCCGACCCTAGAGTCCCGTTGATTTTAGGAAGACCATTTTTAAGAACGGCAAGAGCCTTGATTGATGTACACGGTGAAAAGATGACCTTAAGACATGATGACCAATCCGTGATTTTCAAAGTAGGTGATACGAAAAATTTCTCCTACAATGCCATAGAATCAGTTAACAAGGTCGACTTTATTGATATAGCTTGTGAGGAATATTCTCAAGAGATTTTAGGTTTCTCGAAAGTATTAGCAAATGGAAATTCCACTCCTTACTTTGAACCGATTGTTGATACCACTTCTCCCACCCTCACTTCATTCGAGGGTAGTGATTTCATTCTTGAAGAAATCGAGGCTGAACTTTCTGATACTTCGTATAAGTCAGGAATTGATGATGCCGAATGTGATCCCGAGAAGGACATTCTTCTTCTTGAAGCTATCCTAAATAGTGAGCCCTTATCACCACTTCCCAACCATGCAAATTATTTTCCTGAGGTTAGAAAAGAACTTAAGATTTGTGAAGCCAAAACCGATGAAACATCAATTGATGAACCTCCCGAGGTCGAGCTCAAGGACTTACCTCCCCACCTCGAATATGCATTTTTGGAGGGTGACAACAAGTTACCAGTCATCATTGCTAAAGATTTGAGTGTCCGGGAGAAAGCCGCTCTCATAAAGGTGTTGCAGTCCCACAAGCGAGCCATCGCTTGGAAACTCTCCGATATCAAGGGTATTAACCCGGAATTTTGTACTCACAAAATTCTAATGGAAGAGGACTACACACCAGCGGTCCAACATCAGAGACGGGTAAACCCAAAAATCCACGATGTCATAAAAAAGAAGTTGAAAAACTTCTTGACGCTGGATTAATTTACCCTATCTCGCGGATGTCCTGCGCGCGCTCTCGCACACAACTACATGTATGTACAAAGGAAGGTGTGGTTTTACCATAGTTTAGAATGAGCAAAATGAGTTGATCCCAACTCGATTTAGTTACGGGATGGCGGATGCATTGGATACCGAAAGTTGGATTGAAAGCACCCGAAAGGACCATGTTCCACTTACCATTCATGGAACAAATGCTCGATGAGGCTTGCAGGAAATGATACTATTGTTTTCTCGAGGGTTTCTCGGGTTATTTTCAAATACCATCGACCCAACATGATCAGGAAGTAAGACAAATTACTTGCTCCATACGAACTTTTGCCATACCGCCGCTATGACCTTTGGCACTCTGCAATGCACCAGAAACATTCCAGGATGTATGATGGCAATCTTCATGACATGATCGAACAAAACGATGGAAGATGTTTATGGATGACTTTTCGGTTTTTTTTGAAGTTCTTTCTCTACATGCCAAACCCATTTGGAAATCGCTCTCGCGCGCAACGCGTGTGCACTCGCTCATCACAATTTAGCTCTAAACTGGGAGAAAAAGCCATTTCATGTTAAGGAAGCATTGTTCCTTGGACATAAATATCTCAAAGTTCGGGAACTTGAGGTCGATCGACTAGATTGACGTTATCGCAAGCTCCCTCACCCGACTATTGTAAAAGGCATCCGTAAGTTTTTCTTGGGCGCATGCCGGGTTTTTATAGAAGATTCATCCATATTTCCTCAACATATAGCCCGTCCCATGACCCCATTGGCTTGATAAAAGAGACTACGTTTTATTTCTCCAAAGAGTGTATGAACGCGTTTAACATCTCAAAAAGAAATCTATCCGAGGGCTTCAATCCTTGAATTGCGCCCAGTCTGGAATGAACCATTTGAACTTATGTAGCGATGCAAGCGATTTGCCTTAGGTGCAGTCTTGGGGTGCAACGTCATGAGAACACATTTCAATCCTATACACTAGCAAGCAAAACTATGAATGAGGCGGGAATCACGTTACACCACAACGGAAAAAAGAAATGTTTGCTGTTGTGTACGCATTGAAAAATTCGATCTATACCTTGTCTATGACAAATGCATGTTGTATACGGATCATTACTGGCCCTAAAGTATTCTCTTGCAAAGAAAGATTTCTAAGGCGGGATGTCGATGGGCGCTGTCTTCAGGAGTTCACTTTGATGTAGTTGACACAAAGGAGCTGAGAACATAGGGGTTGATCATGCTATCACGATTTAGAAAATCTCACAAGAATTGAGCTCGATCCAAAGAGAGAAAATGAAAATTTTCCTCTTGAAACTCTTAGTTACGATGCTGTTCTCAATGCTAGACCACATGGTTTGCTGACATCGCAAACTATCATTAAGGGAATTTCGTGATCAAGGGGTCTGTCATCCTAGCAGAAAAAAAATAAAATTCTTCAAAGACGTGAAGCATTATTTCTGGGAAGATTCCTTTCGTTTTAAAATCTGTGCGGATAAGTTATTCGAACGGTTTGTGTTTTTGGCAAAGAGCCCATGACATCCTCATGGCTTGCACGATGGTCCACGGTGGACATTCACGGGTTGATATATTCACTGACATAAGTAAACATCTCTAGATTCATGGATCTCTTTGGTCCAACAATCTACTTAGTTGCCAATGGAGTTGGTTAAAAACTGCAACTATGCCAGGTCAAGGAAAAAATTTCACAACGGGATGAGGCCACAAAATTCCATCCAAGTTTGGTGAATTCTTTGACGTCTGGGGCATGGACTTTATGGGGCCATTTCCCATCATCAAAGGCAAAAAATACACTCGGGCCGTGATTATTTATCAAAATGGGTTTAAGCAAAAGCGCTCCCCACTCAATGATGCCCGATGTTGTTTGTAAATTTCTTATAATCTTCTCTTCGCCAGATTCGGTGCCCCTCATGGCTATCATTAATGGTTGATCGCGTGAACCCTTTTTTTGCAAATGACCAAGTTGCAAGGGTCATCATGTTTAAATACGGGAGTCCACTCTCGCGCAGCGCTCGCTCTCGGTATCATCCACAAACAAGTGGACAAGTTGAGGTATCCAATCGTGGTTTGAAACGAATTCTTGAAAGGACCGTGGGCGAAAATCGTACCTCTTGGTCAGATAAGCTCGATGATGCTTTATGGGCTCAGCACGCTTACAAAACACCCATTGGGTGTACTCCATATAAGCTGGTTTACGGAAAAGCCTGCCATCTGCCAATTGAGTTAGAACACAAGGCCTACTGGGCCTTAAAACATACAAACTTTGATCTGAAAACCGCTGGTGACCATAGGAAAGTTCAACTGAATGAACTTAATGAGGCTCTGGGGATGAAGCGGATTTTGAGAACTCTTTGATCTATAAAGGAAAATACAAGAGGTTTACTCGACATACCCTTGATAAGAAACAAGCGTGTTTTTTCAAACATCGGTGATCGAGTCCTCCTCTTTAACTCTAGATTGAAGATTTTCTCAGGCAAGCTTAAAACCCGCTGGTCAGGACCTTTCACTATCACACAAGTTTTCCCATACGGCACCGTCGAGTTATCTCAAAACTCCGGGGACAAAATTACACCAGTGATTAAGTCACATACGTCCCATATTAAAAACTCGCTCTTTGGTGGGGAAGTTACACATTGGTAGTCCCGGATCTCCAGACATTCCCTATGTAATAAATTCGGTGACGGGTCAAGCATAGTGACCTTAAACAAGCGCTTCGTGGGAGGCACCCCATGCTTATCATAGTATTGTGTAAAACATGAATAATTTTTTCTTGTGTGAGGAGGTTTGCCTCACGCGCACATCGCGCCCATGTTTCGTGTTTGTGTTGTTAATTGTCCAGGATTGCCCGGATTGTGAAGAACTCTCGTGCTTGTATTTTTATCAAGAATTTCACATCCTCAGCTTCATTTTGGGAATCCAGTATCCAAATCTAATCGACTAACGTTTTATCTTTTGGCACACTTAATAAACGGCCTTAGATTTACATAGGTGCCCTTTTCAAAACATCGAGGACGATGTTTAGTTCTAGTATGGGGGGATCTTCGATTTGATTTTTGCCTGCAGCCGTTGTTATCACGTAATCCCGTTTTTACCACCAAATTTTTGCAAAAATACAAAAAAAAATGAAAACAAATTAAGCTCGCGCGCGCAAAATAAAAATAAGTGTTTTGTACAAGTTTTCGACTTTCCTATATGGGTATTAGAATGAGAATAATTTTTGACTCGATCAAGCGTGTTGAGCCCTAGCTAGTTCCTCCAATTGTTAGGCTAAGCTTTCACGACCTTATATTGCTTTCGATTTTAATAAGTGAAGACAAAGAACAAGAAGTGGATAGAGTTATACTATAAGTTTATGTGCTAAGCTAAGATTCTTCTAAAGCTTATATGAGTAAACTTGTGGCTTTTTCTCCCATTTGCTTTTAATCGCCTATCATACGTGCTCATTTCCATTCAACTAAAGTCATCGAATTGTTTTTAAGAAAAGCTTCAAATTTTGTAACTTGATTCTTTCCCCCCAAAACGACTGGGTTTTTCTTATTCTTAGTAAATTGAAGTTAAAATAGCAAGAAGATGAATGAAATATGAATGCCAAAATGCGTATGAATTTTAAAATTATGCGAAGAAGCATACATTTGAGATATAGTACAAAGTAAAAGAATTGTGCTCGTGATATCCCAACGCTAACCACGAGGTGGGTTAATCCAAACTAAGATCTCTCTCTCTCTCTAGGTATTTGGTGTAGTTGTGTATATCACCAGGAAGCTGAGGTCTAGGTGAGGGTTCACACTAAGACAACCTATCTTGGCCATATTAGGAGAAGGTTGTTTGATGTGATTTCCCTCTACGCTAGCAACGGGGTGGGTTTTCAAACTAAGAACACCGGTCGTTGGTTGTGATATCCTACCAGGGAGCGAGGCCCAGGTAGGTGTTCAAACTAAGCAACACATTCCTAGCTGTAAGAGCTTAAGATTATACTGATAAAAATATTGCAAAAAGTTCTACAGTTAAAATTTTCGCTCTTTAAAATCAAGTTACAAGGTCCTAATAAGTTGTTGCTTTGAGTTTTGATTCATCTTGAATTACGACTATGGAAATAAGTTGATCTATGGTTGAGTTGAAATGAGTACACACATTTAAATCATATATCCATGTGGGGTTAAAATTTCACAAAGTCCATAAGTATGACGTGCTTAACATTTAGATTATATGACAAATGATCTGTTTAATTGCTTGGTTTGGATAGTGAAAATCAGAGGGACGATGAATTTATCCGTCTGGACATCCGTAGATTATACTATGGAAGCTTCTCATTCTATGATCCCAATGTTGATAAAATAAAGGAAGTCGAGCATGTTAGTTAAGAAAAGAAAAAGGAAAATCCAAAAATATGGTGCGTTTGCCGGGATAGTTAGTGTGTAAATAAAATTTGGTGAAAACAGGACTCGTCGAAGCTATTGATTCTTTAGTTCTCCTTGTCGAACACTTTGCTACTTTTCAAGGTAATTAGTCGAGGGGGATCGAGATTCTTAGTTTTCTTGAGTGTTTACTTCATAACATTGCGTGAGGACACGGCAATACCTTAGTATGGGGGATTTTGATATGTGTTTAATTACACATACCATTTTCCACTATAAACGGACTTAAAGAGTAAAAGATACAAATTACATTTGTATTTGTATGTTTGCAATTTGTATTGTTGCAGACAAACGGATATTCAAGGAAAAGGAAGCAAAAACGGAACGCCAAGACAAATAAATCCAAGCACGGAGTGGAAAGGGCAAAGTCAAAAGTCATCAAAATGAAGAAAATACAACTTGAGGGGCTAAAACTGCCAAGTCTAAAGTTGTATTACAAAGTTATAAGAAAGGAGGGATCAAAATTGCAAAGAAGGTAGAGATTGCATTTAAGTTATATAACTTAAGGGGACCATTTCTGCCTACTCCCCAAAAAGTCTTCTTTCCCGCCCAACAAACCCAGGAACAACTTGTATGTCGCCCCATACTTCTTCCCTGCAAAACCATCTCTCTCCCTAGCCAAAATCATTTCATCCACCCTACTAACCCATCCCAGTTGTATAAAATCCATGTTGGCAATCCCTCACCTTTCCCAAGTATCTTCAATGGCTGAGATTGCTCTCCAAAGAAGCACAAATAAAATTAAAGGCTGGGATTTGCTTTAGGACTTACCTCACACAACAAGCACACTTCGTTTTTGCTCTCCAAAGAAGCACAAGCTGAAAGTCCAGGACTTCGGCTATAAATAGAGCTTCTTGTAAACCTTTGGGGCATTGGGGCATCGAATTTTAAATCATGTTTTTTAGTTATGAATCATAAAAAATAATATAGGCTTATTTTCAGGTTTGTTTCAGTTTTTTTTTCCCCAAAATTTACGGCTTTTTTTACTTTCATCTTTGTAACACTTTCAAGATTAATGCAAGTTTGAAGTTTTTAAGTCAATTTACAATAACAGTGTTAAGTTTCTTAATCATATTAGTTCATATATATAATCTTAGAATCCAGTTTTTAAGAAAAATTTCAGTTTTTAATCTTAAGTTTAAATTGCAAAGTCATTTACAGCTTTTTACTTTCAGCTTTGTAACACTTTCAAGATTAATGCAAGTTTGAAGTTTTTAAGTCGATTTACAATACCAGTGTTAAGTTTCTTTATCATATTGCTTTGTGTTCAAAAAGTTCTCACCACAGCTTACTTATAAGCTGTTTTCATTGAGTAAGTAAAAATAAAAAAGTTAAGTAGTTAAGAGAAAATCACAAATACCACTCTCAAATATACCACAGCTTATGTTATGGATGATAAGCCAGTTCTGGATGGGCTTATGGACTCTCACTAGCTTGTTTTATACAAGCTAGAGCTTGTAGATTCTTTGTTTGACCCTGTTTTGAGCAAGGGTGTTGTAAGTTTCCCTTTTTCTTGTTTTTCTTATTGATTGTAGAACTGCTCAATTGTGCTTTGTCAGTATGTTTGGTGCTTATTTTGCTTAGTACTGCTAGTTCACTTTTGGAGCAGTACTAACTCCAAGTTAGTACTGCTAGTTCATTTTCTTGGATTTCAAAGGTAGCAGTACTAACTCAGCACTAGCAGTACTAACTACAGTTAATACTGTTAGTTAGAACTGTTAGTACTGGTAGTTCATTCTACCTTATCAGCTTATTATTTCTGCTTATTTAAAGATTGTTTCAGCTTTTTAGAGTAGATTAAATCATTTTCCTTTACTGTTTGCTTATTTAAGTTTATTTTCCTTTTTAAAGTATTCTCAACAGTTTATCAGTTTTAGTTTTCTAGCTTATTTATCATTTTAGTTTATTCTAGTTGCTTATTCCAATTACTAAGTGCTTATTAAGGTTAGGTGAACTTCTGTTTTAGCTTGTTTGCTTATTTATTAATTCTTTGAGTCTTGTTAGCTTAGCAGTACTAACCTTAAGCTAACAGTACTAACTTTAGCCTAGCAGTACTAACTCCAAGTTAGTACTGGTAGTTAAAACTGTTAGTACTGTTGTTAGTACTGTTGTGTTTATCTTGTTTCTGTTTAGCTTATTTGTTTATTTGTTCTTGTGTCTTTGTGCTTATTAGCCTAGCAGTACTATAACCATAAGCTACAGTACAAGAACTTTAGCCTAGCAGTACTAACCCAAGTTAGTACTGGTAGTTAAAACTGTTATACTGTTTAGTTAGTACTAGTTGTGATTTAAAATGTAAAATTAGCTGTAAATACTTTTAGTATTTGCTTATTTAGAGTTAGTTTAGCTTATTTAACTTGTCTTAAGTTTATTTGAGTTTATTTGTGTCTTAGTTTAAAGTTTTAAAGTGTTCTGTCATTCCTAATTTTGATTCTTGTTCCAGCTTATTCTCTTTGCTATTTTTATGTGCTTTTGCTTATTTTTATCAGTTTTAGTGCCCAATCATTCCCTGTGACATTCATACACAAATCATCAATCGTTTCTTCTCGATTTTTCCATTGCAGCCATCGTGGACCAGTAACGACCCGGGAACACTCTATACTGCTTCCGGTTTCATTGCTCTCGCGTGATTTCGTCCCTTGGTGTATTTATATCATTTATAGATAGGTTTTAAGGGGTGAGTTTGCGCGAGTCAAATTTTGGCGCCGCTGCCGGGGAGCGCTTTGAAACGAATTTCGTTACGTTTGAAAATTTGTGTTTACATCTGTGAATATTTTCTTCTATATAAAAAGTACAAAAATATTTTTCAATTTTCTTTTACTAGTATAATTATCATCTAAAAACAAAAGAAAACCAAAAATATAAAAACATTGTCCATAAAAAGAAATAAAATTCACAAATTGGTAAAAATACCAAAATATAATATTCTCAATTGAGGTATTATCATAATAACTTCCGGTGAACTTATTAGTTCCCAACTCGAACAAAAGATTTAAAACTTACCAATTGTGTCTCTTACGATATACGGCTCACCTTGAAACGTTAAACAAACTACAAAGTGGGTATAAGGAGGGTTGTTCCTAGGAACTACGACCCAAAAGGAGAAATAAACTTCGCGCTATTCCTACTCCTCCGCTCACCTGTGCGTGTATCATTTTGAGAGCTACTGTGAAGTAAGTAGACTATTTGGGCTCAAGTTGTCTAGTTTTAGGTTCCTGTCCGTTTAAAATAGATTGTGAATAAACTGAAAAACCAAAAATACTCTTCTTGTTCTCTATTTTAGTGCATGCGCACTCGTTCTAAAGCTCGTCGTCTACAACAACAACAACAACAACAACAACAACAAGTTCCTCCGAATCTTGTTGAACCTCCCAAAGATACGATGGCTGATAATCGAACTATGGCAGAATTGCTCCAGGCTCCCACCGAGGGATACGAGGACGCAATTGTTGTTCCTAAAATTGAAGCAGCAAATTTTGAGATCAAGCATGGGTTGCTAACTCTTGTCCAGAACAAGCAGTTCTTCGGACATGACAAAGAGGACCCACATGCCCACATCCGTTACTTTAAAAAATCCACCTACTACTTTGAGATATCCACAATGCTCCCGACCACATCAATTAAGTGATGCTTTTATCCTTTTCCTACTTCAGATCGAGGGGGCCAGCCCGAATGGCTTGAGAAAGAACCCCCCCCCGAACCTCGATCAACTTCAGACATGGATGACCTTGTTTGCTAAATTCATCAAATCAGTTTTTTCCCACCATCTAAAACGACAAATCTTCGGAACGAAATTAACAAATTTCCAAACAAAGAATTTGATGATCGTTAGTGAGGCTTGGGATCGTATATCAAAAATCTTCTCCGAGCATGTCCACGATCATGGATTCTCGTAGCTTTCCACCACATGATACATTTACAATGCCCTTTAAAAGTTAATGATCAAGACTCTTTGAAACTCCGACGCAGGTGGGCGAACTTTTTGGACAAAAGGAGCCGCTGATTGCGCAAAGCCATCATCAAAAGCAAGTCCAAAGTTCGTAACTCCCGAAGCAAAGCCATTGTTGCTAAAGTAAGTACGAGCGCTTCTACCTCTGGTGTATCTCCCGATGTTTTTGAATTGAAAGATATGGTTAGAGCTCTACTTCTCGACAAGCAGACATCTCCAGTTCCAGCTCCCGCTCCCGTAAAAGCGGTTGAGCAAAGTTGTGTTACCTGCGGTGGTTGCCCACTCATACGAAATTTTCCCGGACTACCGAAAGCCAACAATACCGAGATAACATCCAAGAATACGTCTCGCAAGCAGCCGCAGCAAATTTTAACCAAGGAAATTCCGGTTACCGTCCGCCACCGATGGCCGAACCAAATTAACACCCGGTTTTCCTCCCATGCAACACAACAGCCAAGCAACAATCAAATCGTTGGAACCAAAACAAAACCAGTGGGAATGGCTACAAAACCAGGGTCAAATATCCAACGACCTCTCCAGGTTTCAAACACAAGCCCCAATGTATCAACCCCCGGTTAATCAACACCCAGCTTACCAAGCTCCAGCTCATCAAGCTTCGGGTGTGTCAAAAACTGATTTTGAGAGCTATGTCAAAGCTAATGATGCGGTTATGCAAAACATGCAAAACCAAATGTCCAACATAACCGACTTGCTCACCAAAATCGTAAATTCCAACCATGCTTCTACATCAAGTTCGGGTTCTCTTCCTAGCAACACCGTTGCTAACCCGAAGGGTGAATTGAAAGCAATCACCACCAGAAGCGGTGTTTCATATGATGGACCTCAAATTCCACCTCCGGTGGTGGAAGTTGAAACCGAGGTGACAAAGGACACGGTGCTTCCTAACGAAAGTACCAAAGACGTCCAACCTACGATAACCCAAGTTGATGAACCAGTTGTCATGCCTAGAGCCAAAACGATTTTACCATATCCATCTAGGGTAACCAAGGAGAAAATCCGCGAAAAGGACGACCTTTTAGCTTTGAAATTCATGGAAAATTTTCGGAATCTCCACTTCGAGCTGAGCTTCGCAGATGCTCTCCTACACATGCCTAAGTTTGTTCCGATGTTCAGAAAGCTTTTGAACAACAAAGACAAAATCTTAGAATTAACCAAAACACCGGTTAATGAAAATTGCTCGGCAGTCATCCTAAAGACATTTCCCGAAAAATTAGGAGACCCGGGTAGATTTTCAGTACCGTGTGATTTTCCAGAGTTAGATGAATGCTTAGCCCTGGCCGATCTCGGTGCAAGCATCAATCTAATGCCACTCTCTGTTTTTGAAAAGCTTAATCGCCAAGGACTAACCAAAACTAGGATGGTACTCGAATTAGCCGACCGATCAATCTCCACTCCCACCGGCATAGCCGAAGATGTTTTTGTGAAGGTTGGAACCTTCTACTTTCCAGCCGATTTTGTGGTAGTTGACTATGATGCCGACCCTAGAGTCCCGTTGATTTTAGGAAGACCATTTTTAAGAACGGCAAGAGCCTTGATTGATGTACACGGTGAAGAAATGACCTTAAGACATGAAGACCAATCCGTGATTTTCAAAGTAGGTGATACGAAAAATTTCTCCTACAATGCCATGGAATCAGTTAACAAGGTTGACTTTATTGATATAGCAAGTGAGGAATATTCTCAAGAGATTTTAGGTTTCTCGGAAGTATTAGCAAATGGAAATTCCACTCCTAACTTTGAGTCCCATTGTTTATAACCTATTCTCCCACCGCTCATATCCATTCGAGGGTAGTGATTGCGTTCTTGGAAGAAATCGAAGCTGAACTTTCTGATACTTCGTATAAGTCAGGAATTGATGATGCCGAATGTGATCCCGAGACTGGACATCCTATCTCTTGAAGCTATCCTGAAAGTGAGCCTTTATCACCACTGCCCCAACCATAAGCAAATTTACCTGAGTTAGAAAAGAACTTAAGATTTGATGAAGCCAAAACGATGAAACATCAATTGATGGACCTCCTGCGGTTGAGCTTCAAGACTTACCTTCCCATCTTTGAATATGCATTTTTAAAAGGGTGACAACAAGTTACCATCCATAATGTGCTAAAGATTTTGAGTGACGGGGAGAAACCACGCTCCATAAAGGTGTTGCAGTCCCACAAGCGAGCCATCGCTTGGAAACTCTCCGATATCAAGGGTATTAACCCGGAATTTTGTACTCACAAAATTCTAATGGAAGAGGACTACACACCAGCGGTCCAACATCAGAGACGGGTAAACCCAAAAATCCACGATGTCATAAAAAAGGAGGTTGAAAAACTTCTTGACGCTGATTTAATTTACCCTATCTCGGATAGGTCCCTGGTTACGCCCCGGTAAAACAGTGTACCAAAGAAAGTGTTTTACTCGTAGTTGAGAGATGAGCACAATGATTGATCCCAACTCGTCTAGTTAACGGGAATGGCGGGAATGCCTTGACAACCGAAAGTTGAATGAAGCCACCCGAAAGGCCCATTTTCCCACAAACCATTCTGGACCATGCTCGAGAGGCTTGCGGAAATGAATACTATTAGTTTTCTCGATGGTTTCTCAGGTTATTTTTCAAATACCCATCGACCAAATGATCAGGAAAAGACAACATTATTACTTGCCCACATCACGGAACCTTTGCCTACCACCGCATCCCTTTGGCTCTGCAATGCACCAGGGCACATTCCAGAGATTATGAATGGCCATCTTCTAACTACATGATCGAAAAAACGATGGAAGTGTTATATGATTACTTTTTTAGTTTTTTATGGAAGTTCTTTCTCTACATGCATAACCCATTTGGAAAAGAATGCTTAAGCGTGTGAAGACACCATTTTGGCACTAAACTGGAAAAAGCCATTTCATGGTTAAGGAAGGCATTGTTCTTGGGACCAAAAAATCTCCAAGTCGGGAAAAGAGGTCGATCGAATCTAAGATGACGTTATCAGCAAAGAGCTTCCCTCAACCCCGACTACTGTTAAAGGAATCCGTAGTTTTTTCTGGAGCACGCCGGATTTTATAGAAGATTCATCCAGAATTTCTTAAAAATAGCCCGTCCCATGACCCATTTGCTCAAAAAAGAAACTCAGTTTTATTTCTCCAAAGAGATGTATTTGAAACCGCATTTCCACTCTCAAAAGGAATCTAAACCGAGATTCCAAATCTTGATTGCCCCAGACTGGAATTAAAGCATTTGAACTTATGGTGCGAAGCAAGCGATTTCTCCGCCTTAGTTGCAGTCTGGGTGCAAAACGTCATGAGAAACATTTCAGAGCCTATACATTATGCAAGAAGACCATGAATGAGGACGAATCACGTTACACCACGACAGAAGAAGAAATGTTAGCCGTGGTGACGCATATCTAAAAATTATGATCTTACCTTGTCCATTGAACAAATGGCACTGTATATACGGAATCATTCCACCCCTCAGTATCTCCTTTGCAAAGAAAGATTCTAAGGCGAGATTGCTCCGATGGGTTCTGCTCCTTCAAGAGTTCGACTTTGATGTAGTTGACACAAAAGGAGCTGAGAACCTAGCGGCTGATCATCTATCACGATTAGAGAACCCTCACGAGAATAATACTCGATCCGAAATAGATAAATGAAAAGTTTCCTCTTGAAACTCTATAGATTGTCGAGTGCTTTTTTGTCTCTGATGCTAGTACCCCATGGTTTGCTGACATCGCAAACTACCATGCGGGAAATCTCGTGATCAAAGGATGGTCATCCCATCAGAAAAACAAATTCTTCAAGACGTGAAGCTTATTTTCTGGGAAGATCCCATTCTGTTTAAAATCTGTGCGTATCAATGTTATTCCGACGTTGTGTTTTTTGGCAAAAGAAGTCCCATTACATCCTTATAGGCTGTGCCACGAATGGTCCCACCGGTGGTACATCACGTGCCTAACTACACAGCAAGAAAAGTCTTCGGCTTCCTGGATTCCTTTTTGGCCCACTATCTACAAAGATGCCCATAAGTTGGTTAAAACCTTGCAACTCATGGCCACGTCAGAGGAAAAGTTTCACAACGGATGAGATGCCACAAATTCATCCAAGTTGTGAATCTTTGACGTCTAGGTATTGAACATTTTGGGTGTCATTCCCATCATCCAAAGTGCCAACAAATACATCCTTCGTGGACCGGTTGATTATTTATCAAAATGGGGTTAAGCAAAAGCGCTCCCCACCAATGACGCCCGAGTTGTTTGCAAATTTCTTAAATCTCTCTTCGCCAGGTTCCGTGTGTCCCCTCGTGCAATCGAAAGTGATCGTGAACCCTTTATTGCAATGACCAATTGCAAAGGTCATGCTTAAATACGGAGTCCAATCATTGTCTCTCCACCGCGTATCATTCACAAACAAAGTGGACAGTTAAGTATCCAATCGTGGTTTTGAAGCGAATTCATTGAAAGAACCGTAGGAGAAAACCGGACCACTTTGTCCAGATAAGCTCGATGATGGCTTTATGGGCTTTTGCACAGCTACAAAACACGCCATTCGGGTTACTCCATACAAAGTGTAGTGGTACGAAAAGCCTGCCATCTGCCAATTGAGTTAGAACACAAGGCCTACTGGGCCTTAAAACATACAAACTTTGATCTAAAAACCGCTGGTGACCATAGGAAAGTTCAGCTGAATGAACTTAATGAGCTCCGTGATGAAGCTTATGAGAACTCTTTGATCTATAAAGAAAAGACAAAGAGGATTCACGACTCTAAGATCAAAAACCGCGTTTTCAACGTCGGTGATCGAGTCCTCCTCTTTAACTCCAGATTAAAGATTTTCTCAGGAAAGCTTAAAACCCGCTGGTCAGGACCTTTCACTATCACACAAGTTTTCCCGTACGGCACTGTCGAGTTATCTCCAAACTCCGGGCTAAACTTCAAAGTGAATGGTCATCGAATTAAACACTACTTTGGAGGGGACGTACCACAATTGGTAGTCCCGGATCTCCAAACATTCTCTAATGTCCAATAAATTCAGGGTGACGGGCCAAGCTCACGACCTTTAAACAAGCGCTTCGTAGGAAGGCACCCCATGCTTATCGTAGTAGTGTGTAAAAATGAATAAGGTTTTTTCTTGTTGGGGGGGTAGGTTTGCCTCTCCATTACCCGTGTTTTCGTGTTTTGTGTTGTGAATTGTCCAGGATTGCCACAGATTTGTGAAGGCTCTCAGTACTTGTATTTTTATCAAGAGTTTCACATCCTCAGCTTCATTTTGGGAATCCAGTATCCAAATCTAATCGACTAACGTTTTATCTTTTGGCACACTTCATAAACGGCCTTAGATTTACGTAGGAAACCCTTCAAAACATCGAGGACGATGTTTAGTTCTAGTATGGGGGGGAACCTTCGAATTTGAAATTTTGCTGCAATCAGCCGGTAGTATGTAACGTAATCCCGTTTTTACCGCCAAATTTTTGCAAAAATACCAAAAAAATGAAAAAATTAAGAATTTTCAAAAAATAAAATTAGTGTTTTGTCACAGTTTCGACTTTCCTAGTGGGTAGAACGAGAATAATTTTTGACTGATCATCGGCCGTTGTTGAAGCCCAATTAGCTAGTCCTCAAATTGGATAGGCTAAGCTTTCACAAGGTGAAGAACAAGAAATGATAGAGTTAATTATAAGTTTATGTGCTGAGCAAGATTCTTCTAAAACTTATATGAGTAACTTGTGACTTTTTCTCCCATTAGCTTTTAATCCGCCTAATCATACGTGCTCATTTCAATTCAGCTAAGTCAATCGATGTTTTTAGAAAAAGCTTCAAATTTTGTAACTTGATTCGTTAAAACGAATTTTTTATGTTCTTAGTAAATTGAAAGTTAAAATGCCAAAGAAGCATGAACGAAATATGAATGCAAAAATGCATGAATGTTAAAATTATGCCAATAAAGCATGCATTTGAGTATATGGAGCAAGTATAAGATGTGTCGTGAATTCCCACTACGCTAGCAACGAGGTGGGGGTTCAAACTAAGACATCTTTACTTCTAAGGATTTGGTGTGTTGTGATATCTCACTTAGAAGAAAGGTCTAGGTGAGGGTTCAAACTAAGACACCTATCCTTAGCCATATTAGGAAGAAGGTGTTGAGGTGAATTCCCACTACGCTAGCAACAGGGTGGGTTTTCAAACTAAGAACACCGGTCGTTGGTTGTGATATCCTACTAGGGAGCGAGGCCTAGGTAGGTGTTCAAACTAAGCAACGCATTCCTAGCTTTAAGAACTTATGATTATGAAAATAAAGATGTTGCAAAAAGTTCTACAGTTTAAATTTTCGTTCTTTAAAATCAAGTTACAAGGTCTTGATAAGTTGTTGCTTTGAGTCTTGATTCATCTTGAATTACGACTATGAAAATAAGTTGATCTATGGTTGAGTTGAATTGAGTGTACGCATTTAAATCATATATCCATGTCGGGAGTTAAAAGATCACAAGTCATAAGTATGAGTGCTTAACATTTAGACTTATATTGACAAATGATCTTGTTTATTTGCTTGGTTTTGATCTAGTGAAAAATCGGGGACGATGAATTTATCCGTCAGGACATCCGTAGATTATTCTATGGGCGATTCTCATTCTATGATCCCAATGTTGATAAAATAAAGGAAGTCAAACAAGTAGTTAAGAAAAGAAAAAGAAAGAAAAATCCAAAAATATTAGGGATAGTTAGTATACATAAAAAAAATGGTGAATCCTTCTCCTATCGCTATCTTAGATTTCTTACAATCTATTATGGCACTAGCGGTCGTTAAAAATCCTCTTCCTACAAGTAAAGGGCACGTAGGGTCCTTTTCCATATTTATGACATAAAGTCCTCTAAAAGTTTTAACTTCCCTACATAAACCTCTACGTTTCTTGGTATGTGCTTAATTACACATACCATTTTCCACTATAAGCGGACTTAAATGACTAAAAACGTACCAAAAATACATTGTATTTGTATGTTTGCATTTGTATTGTGCAGGAAACGGATATTCAAGAAAAGGAGCAAAAAGAAAGCCAAAAACAAACAAATCCAAGCACGGAGTGGAAAGGGCAAAGTCAAAAGTCAAGCCAAGTGAAGAAAATACAACTTGAGGGGCTAAAACTGCCAAACCTCAAGTTGTATTACAAAAGATTTAAAAGACAAGGGTCAAAAGTGCACATCGGGTAGAGATTGCATTTAAGTTATATAACTTAAGGGGACCATTTCTGCCTACTCCCCAAAAAAGTCTTCTTTCCCGCCCCAAAACCCAGTTACAACTTGTATGTCGCCCCATACTTCTTCCCTGCAAAACCACTTCTCTCCCTAGCCAAAATCATTTCATCCACCCTACTAACCCCCCCCCCCCCCAGTTGTATAAATGCCATGTTGGCAATCCCTCTCCATTCCCAAAAGCATTTCGATGGCTGAGATTGTCTCCAAAGAAGCTCAAAAGAATCAAACAGGCTGGATTGCTTTAGATTCCCCCAACACAACAAGCACACTCTTTGCTCTCCTAAAGAAAGATACCGTAGCTGCAAGTCCAAGACTTAGGCTATAAATAGAGCCTTTTGTAAGCCTTTGAGGTTATCTTAGAATCTAGTTTTTAATTAATTTTTAGTTTTTAATCTTAGCTTAAATTTCCAAGTCATTTACAGCTTTTATTTTCAGCTTTGTAACACTTTCAAGTCTTAATGCAAATTTGAGTTTTTAAGTCAATTTACAATACCAGTGTTAAGTTTCTTAATCATATTGCTTTGTGTTCAAAAAGTTCTTACCACAGCTTACTTATAAGCTGTTTTCATTGAGTAAGTAAAAATAAAAAAGTTAAGTAGTTAAGAGAAAATCACAAATACCACTCTCAAATATACCACAGCTTATGTTATGGATGATAAGCCAGATCTGGATGGGCTTATGGACTCTCACTAGCTTGTTTTATACAAGCTAGAGCTTGTAGATTCTTAGTTTGACCCTGTTTTGAGCAAGGGTATTGTAAGTTTCTCTTTTTCTTGTTTTTCTTATTGATTGTAGAACTGCTTATTTGTGCTTTATCAGCTGTTTTTTTAGGGTGCTTATTTAGGCTTAGTACTGTAGATTTATTTTTTTAACACTGTAGTTTTGAGTTAACACTGCTAGGGCCAGTTCCAGCTTATTTAAATTGCTTATTCTTAATTAAAATGCTTATAATGTCTTATATTGTCATAGATAATCTGTTTTTAATTAGCTTGAAAGAAAAATGATTTCTCAGGGGTATTTTCAACTAGCAGTACTAACTTAGAGTTAGTACTGCTAGTTCACTTTTGGAACAGTACTAACTTAAAGCTACCAGTACTAACTCCAAGTTAGTACTGTTAGTACTGCTGGGTCATTTTAGCTTATCAGCTTATTATTTCAGCTTATTTAAGATTGTTTTAGCTTTTTAGAATAGATTAAACCATTTTCCTTTACTGTTTTTAGGAGTAAGCTTATTTAAGCTTATTTTCCTTTTCAAAGTATTTTCAATAATGTATCAGTTTGTAGCTTTTTAGCTTATTTGTTTATTTCTTGTGTCTTTGTGTCTTATTAGCCTAGCAGTACTAACCTTAAGCTAACAGTACTAACTTTAGCCTAGCAGTACTAACTCCAAGTTAGTACTGGTAGTTAAAACTGTTAGTACTGTTGTTAGTACTGTTGTGTTTATCTTGTTTAATTTAGCTTAATTGCTTTTAGTATTTGCTTATTAAGAGTTAGTTTAGCTTATTTAACTTGTCTTAAGTTTATTTGAGTTTATTTGTGTCTTAGTTTAAAGTTTTAAAGTGTTCTGTCATTCCTAATTTTGATTCTTGTTCCAGCTTATTCTCTTTGCTATTTTTATGTGCTTTTGCTTATTTTTATCAGTTTTAGTGCCCAATCATTCCCTGTGACATTCATACACAAATCATCAATCGTTTCTCGATTTTCCATTTCAGCCTCGTTGGGACATAACGACCCGGAGACACCCTATACTGCTTCCGGTTTTATTGCTCTCGCGTGATTTCGTCCCTTGGTGTATTTATATCATTTATAGATAGGTTTTAAGGGGTGAGTTTGCGCGAGTCACATACCTACCAGTAGGAACTAATAAATACAAATATACCTAACATAAGTCATGATTATTTAAGTATATATATATATATATATATATATATATATATATATATATATATATATATATATATATATATAGATAATAAAATATATATAGATAATATATACGACATCCGTTCTATGGTGTACGGTTATATATATCTTGATATTCGCTTCTTGCAAAGAGTTTAATTTCTTTAAACATTTCGATGCGATATGATAAAATCATTTTGACACATGATGAAAACATCGTTGTTATATGATTATCTTTGAAACTTTTTCGCGACTTTACTTTTCATCTTTTGATGATGTTGATTCGTCGTAGTTTGTCGATCCCATTGGGTGATTTATTGTTCGACTCCGAGTTCGAATATTTTCCCATTGCTTTTGAATCGCATATGTTGTTACGTGATCTTTTGTTTTGAGATTTTCCGGTTGATGGGAGTGCGAATTTTATATGTCATCCCATAACCCTTCATTGTTTGAAAAATGACTATTAACTTATTCTCGCGTAACGTGTCGTTTGGAAACAGCTATTTTTGGAACTTTCGAATAAAATTGACGTTGTGTTCTGATTCTCTCGTATTGACCTCTACTTAGTAAGTCATAAAATGTTTAATTCTGGAAATCTATGAGTTTTTGGTGTTTGAAAGAGTGTTAAGTCATTGGGTATGGCTTTGTATTGGCGTTTGAAGGAATTAAAATGGTGTTTGGTTAGATTTTGAAACGGATTTTTTACGCCAGTTTGTAACCAACAGGTGGTGGGGTTGATTGTGAATTATTTTAGTCTTACAGCACCTGGGAAAGCCAATTGAGATGTTGGTACATGTTTAAGGTACATGTGAGTTGGATAGAATTTTAACTCTTTCGGATGAGTGAGATATCGTCGTTTTTTTAAAACTAGTCAAATCTGGAACACTTTTGGGAAAAAGGAGTATAACTCTATATTTTTGTATTAACTTTCAAAAGAGAATTATGGTTCCTGTAGAAGACTCTTGAGGCTAACACCTCTAACTGGTTTCACATCAAAAGCATCAATAAATTTTAAATTACGCTCATTTTTGTAAACTACAAAAATTTGTTAAAATTTCTTTGGGGACCACTTTGGGATAGTAGCTTGTTGGATATGTATCAAAATATTTTTGGTCTATGAAGAACTGAGAAATTAGACTAGGAGATAGAGAAACCTCTTAGGTACATGTAGGAATTCGGATGGACTCATATCGACACCTGACGAATGAGATATCGCCGAAATGGCAAAACTAGTCAAAAATTAAGACCAGAATTTGAATGAGTAATAAGTTTAAAAACTTATATAGCAACACCTAAATATGTAAAACTGTAAGTTCTAGATATTGAACAAACTTAGATTTGAGCGGTCATTTCGGCTTTTGCGGACGCACAGTTTAGGAGATACACTCAGTTTAGTGGAGCGATAAAATTTTGGAAAATGGCGGCTTTGATAAATAGGGGTAAAATGGTAATTTCACCTTGGATCCAAAACTTTCTGGGCAGTGGGCCCTATGTTTCTGGAAATTAGACTCGAAATGCTTTCCGTAGACGAAAACCTCATACTTTTATCGTCCACAGACTAGTAAGTAGGAGGATTTCAAGATTTAGGTTTATTGGATTGAGGTTATTGTTGCCTCAGAGTTTTATCTTATCACCGGCGTGGTGATTGTGCACTCTTTAGCTATTACTTTTGATTTAGAACTCTAGGAGAGTTCATGTATATGTAGTTTATGTATTAGAAACTTAGAATCATCATGATTGGATGTATCGGTCTTGGAACCAAAGATTGTAACTTTTGGGGGATTTTTGGTTGTACGTGTACAACCCCCAGCATTGTTATTATTGTTATGGTTATGAAAAGATTATGATTATCTCCAGTTATGAGTTTTGTGTGATTGTGAATGTTAATGTTTTGAATGGCCTTGTTACTAGATTGACTTAACCCCGAGTGTGGAATGATTTCGGTTGGTGGATCCTCCGCATGTGTATGATACTTGCTTGCATAGTCCATGAGTGGGTATTATTTTTGGTACTTGCTGTGACCGTTGACCAAACTATATTAAATGATGTTTTGTGAATTGATAATTTTAAAACCGTGGAATTGCAATAACGAATTTGTGTGTTGAACAAATGTCGTTGCGCGAATTGTACTAATCTTGTTGTATAAACTGCTTGTGTAAACAATAGTAAATGTGTTTTCAAATTTCATAAACTGACCTTATGGTGTCAGATAATTTTTCTTTCAAAAAAAAATTGTTTTTAAATAATAAGAATGGAAGATGGAATGATGCTATCTTCTTTTCTCTCTTTTGAAACAATCATATTTTTATTTTATTTTAAATTTTTAACCGAGAAGGAAATGACTTACGCGTGTAGCGTATAGAAAAGAAACGTTTTGACAAGGATGGACATGATTTCGTTTGGTCCTCAATTATGCATAACCTGATCAACTATGCATAATTTAGGAAGAACCATGTTATGTCGGATAAATCGTCACCATTAAAATGCTTGATAATTTAGATAAATGTTTGGGTCAAGTTTCCGGAAGAAGAAAATATTTTTACCCTGCTACGGATTTTATGCAAGTAATCCTACTCCCATTGACTGCATGGAGAGAGTCTCATGTGAGTCGTCGTGACCGATTCGTTCCGAAGTGGAAATACCTACGGTATTTTTCGGAACGAGTGTGTCTAGAAAGGAGTGAAATTTATTTCGTGGTATATAGACCGGTAATTGTTATGAGGACATGTCAAGACCAAGTGTAGTCGGTGTGCTAGTAAGCAATGGTAGATTTGAGCTACCAAGGGTGTAAACCTGATACCGACACTGAGAAGGGATCTTCTTGGAATGTAAAGATTCCTAAGGTGGGTGGAAGCTGAGATGGTTAGTCCCGAGGTTGAAAATGAGAAATGGAGAAGACTTCTCCTACATTGGATGTATGATGCCTTTGAAGTATCAACCGAAGACCGTGAAAAAGACTTCTTTCCCCGAAATGGATTGTAGTGGTAGTATAGTTGTAAGTATACCTGATGTCGTCAAAGATTAGAATAAGGCACTAAACGACACCTGACTTAAGGTTAGTGATCCTTACTCCTTGACGTAACGACTTTTCTGTGCGTATGAAAGAGCGAAAAGATTGGAGATTCTTGCCGAATGGTAACATCCGTTTCCATCCTGGAGGAACCAATCAAATAGCTAACGCCTTAAGTCGAACAGTATCAAATTAGGAATGTGAGTGATTATTTTGATTCAATGATTTGATTCATCAGGATATGACGCAATTTATTGGGATCAAGCCGATTGTGCTAGTCGCCATGTAAAGACGTTGGAATCTTTGATTTTCATCGATCAAGCAACAAGCCCCTGATGCTCAATTGTTTTCTTGATTGCTTTCAAATTCTCTTCCGACAATGTATGTTTTCTAGCGGGATTATTTCCGCCGAGCTATGTGCCTTATGTGTCTTATGTGCTATGTGCCTTTGAATGGTAGTAAGTGCTTATGTCGCTTTTGTGTTGCCGTGATACGGCTTAGGACGTGAATGTATGGGTATACTTACCCAAATGAAGATGAAGGTTGAATTGATAGGTACACAAGCTTAATGCTCCATGGACAATTGTGGGTTGTCAACCCGCAAGCTTGACTATGGTTGGCCAAAATCTAGCTGTAATTTGGTCGAGATCATTTCCAAAAAGCTTGGCCATCTGGCAAGCCGGGTATAATGAACAATCTAAACGGTTGGGTATAAACCCGCGTGATAAGCATCACCATCGCCGAGGTTTCCAATAAGTGAGCACGGTTATTTTGCTAAAACTTATAGAAAGCAAGCATGATTGTTGCTAAGCGTGATAATAAGCTAGTTAGAAATATAAAGTCATTTTAAATGATGAATAGGTGAATATGTGCTTATGTGATTATGTGTAATGATGCTATAATGCGTTTGATGGGGGCGTATGTACTCCGAAATATTTTCACAACCGGTAGGGCATTTTTAAATGAGACCGGAAGGGCGACATATGTATTTTGGTCTTCGGATATTGATGAGTATGTTGGTTTTGATTGTTGAGATATGTATTGGTTTTGGTCGGCGACGTATGTTTCGGTTTTGTGTAGTGGTGTGCGCTTTGTTTTACTGGAATGATCACCAAACTAAGGTTTGGGCTGATCTCTCGTTTAAAGTCTTTTGTTTAAAAGCGACGCAATTTATGTTTTCCCAGATATGCTAGGTGATATATTTTGTCTCTTATAATAAGGGCAGTTGTAACTATATTTTTGATTTTTATTGACATGAATTATCACGGTTTTGTTGACTTCCCATCCGGAATAGTCAAAACGAGATTATATCGAGTAATTTTTGCGTTCGAGCATGTGAGTCTGTTCAATATTAAGGAAACCGACTCGTTTTAAGCGAAAGTAAGACGAGTAAGAAAGGACGAGCACCGGGACGACGCTCCCTTAAGGTGGGTGGAATGTAACAACCCGAGTTTCACGACGCGTATGACGATCGTGAATTCGACGTCATAATTATTATTTTATAAATTCGTGTGAGCGAACGTCGACATTTAAATTTTTATCTGTCGTAAATAATTATTTTCGTATTTTATTACGAACGGAAATTTGAAAATTTTATTTTTGACGTTTCGCGAGTCACCGTTTGGCTGCGCGTTCGTTAAACGTTTTAAGCAACGTAAAAATTTACGACGCATCTCGTTATTATTTTTAAGATAGTGAATTTATTATTTTTATGAATGTCGTCTTTTGTTCCTTGTCTGGACCTGGACTCGCGTCTTTAAAGTGTACACAATTTATTAAATGTTTTAAAAAAAAATAGAGTGGGACGAAATATATATATAAGTTCGAAGGTAATTAACGAGTGTTGTGGTCGGTTAATAAACTAACCAAACGAACGTCCCTATGTATTAGTTTTGCGAGACTTAAAAGATGGAGGGACCATTTGTGTTAAACTCCCAAACTTTTCTTCTATATAAAGAGGTAACATGCTTCACTTTTACAACTTTACAAAAATTTGTTTCTTTCTCTTTTCTCTCCTTCTATGCATGACATCCTCATGGCTTGCCACGATGGTCCCACCGGTGGACATCACGGTGCTAACTACACAGCAAGAAAAGTCTTCCGAGTTTCTGGTATTCTTTTGGCCCCACTATCTACAAGAAGCCATAAGTTAGGTTAAAAACTGCAACTCATGCCAGCGTCAAGGAAAGTTTCACAACGGGGATGAGATGCCACAAAATTCCATCCAAGTTTGTGAAATCTTTGACGTCTGGGGTATAGACTTTTAATGGGGACATTCCCAACATCCAAAGGCAACAAATACATCCTCTGGCCTTTGATTATTTTATCAAAATGGGGTTTGATGCAAAAGCGCTTCAACCCACCAATTGACCCGCGAGTTTGTTTGCAAATTTCTTAAATCTCTCTTCGCCAGATTCGGTGCCCCTCGTGCAATCATAAGTGATCGTGGAACCCATTTTTGCAATGACCAATTTGCAAAGGTCATGCTTAAATACGGAGTCACTCATCGTCTCTCCACCGCGTATCATCCACAAACAAGTGGACAAGTTGAGGTATCCAATCGTGGTTTGAAGCGAATTCTTGAAAGAACCGTAGGAGAAAACCGTACCTCTTGGTCAGATAAGCTCGATGATGCTTTATGGGCTTTCCGCACAGCTTACAAAACACCCATCGGGTGTACTCCATACAAGTTAGTGTACGGAAAAGCCTGCCATCTGCCAATTGAGTTAGAACACAAGGCCTACTGGGCCTTAAAACATACAAACTTTGATCTAAAAACCGCTGGTGACCATAGGAAAGTTCAGCTGAATGAACTTAATGAGCTCCGTGATGAAGCTTATGAGAACTCTTTGATCTATAAAGAAAAGACAAAGAGGATTCACGACTCCAAGATCAAAAACCGCGTTTTCCAACGTCGTGATCGAGTCCCCTCTTTAACTCCAGATTTAAAGATTTTCTCTCAGAAAGCTTAAAACCCGCTGGTCAGGACCCCTTTCACTGATCACGACAAAGTTTTCCCGGAGCGGCACTGTCAATTTATCCTCCAAACTGCCGGGCTAACTTCAAAGTGACTGGGTCATCAAATTAAACACTACTTTGGTAGGACGGTACCACAATTGTATCCCGATCTCCCAAACATTCTCTAATGTCCACTAAAATTCATGTGACTGTCCACATAACGACCTATAAACAAGCGCTTTCGTAAGGCAACCCCATGCTTATCGTAAGTATTAGTGTAAAAATGAAAAGTCGGTTTTCTTGTTGAGTGATAGGTTTGCCTCTTCGCATTACCGAGTTTCGGGTTTTGTGTTTGTAAGTGTCCAGGATTGCCCAGATTGTGAAGCACTCGTACTTGTATTTTATCAAGAGTTTCACATCCACAGCTTCATTTAGGGAATCCAGTATCCAAATCTAGTCGACTAACGTTTATCTATGGCACACTTCATAAACGGCCTTAGATTTACGTAGGTACCCCTTTGAAAACATCGAGGATGATGTTTTAGTTCTAGTATGGGGGGGATATTCGATTTGATTTTGCCTGCAGCCGTTGTTGTCACGTAATCCCGTTTTTACCGCCAAATTTTTGCAAAAATACCAAAAAAATGAAAAAATTAAGAATTTCAAAAATTAAATTAGTGTTTGTCACAGTTTCGACTTCCTATGGTCGAACAGAATATTTTTGACGTCGATCGGCGCGTGTTTGAGCCCTAGCTAGTTCCTCAATAGTAGGCTAAGCTTTCAACAAGTGAAAACAAGAAATGGATAGAGGTTAATTATAAGTTTAATGTTCTGAGCATGATTCTTCTAAAACTAATATGAGTAACATTGTGACTTTATTCCCTCCCTTTAGCTTTTAAATCCCCTAATCAATACTGCTCATTTCAAGTCAGCTAGTGCAATCGACTGTTTTTAGAAAAAGCTTCAAATTTTGTAACTTGATCGGTAAAACTAATTTTTTATGTCTTAGTAATTGAAAGTTTAAAATCCTAAAAGAGCATGAACGAAATATGAATGCAAAAATGCATGAATGTTAAAATTATGCCAATAAAGCATGCATTTGAGTATATGGAGCAAGTATAAGATGTGTCGTGAATTCCCACTACGCTAGCAACGAGGTGGGGGTTCAAACTAAGACATCTTTACTTCTAAGGATTTGGTGTGTTGTGATATCTCACTTAGAAGAAAGGTCTAGGTGAGGGTTCAAACTAAGACACCTATCCTTAGCCATATTAGGAAGAAGGTGTTGATGTGATTTCCCACTACGCTAGCAACGGGGTGGGTTTTCAAACTAAGAACACCGGTCGTTGGTTGTGATATCCTACTAGGGAGCGAGGCCCAGGTAGGTGTTCAAACTAAGCAACGCATTCCTAGCTTTAAGAACTTATGATTATGATGATAAAGATGTTGCAAAAAGTTCTACAGTTTAAATTTTCGTTCTTTAAAATCAAGTTACAAGGTCCTAATAAGTTGTTGCTTTGAGTCTTGATTCATCTTGAATTACGACTATGAAAATAAGTTGATCTATGGTTGAGTTGAATTGAGTACACACATTTAAATCATATATCCATGTCGGGAGTTAAAAGTTCACAAGTCATAAGTATGAGTGCTTAACATTTAGACTTATATTGACAAATGATCTTGTTTAATTGCTTGGTTTGGATCTAGTGAAAAATCGGGGACGATGAATTTATCCGTCAGGACATCCGTAGATTATTCTATGGGCGCTTCTCATTCTATGATCCCAATGTTGATAAAATAAAGGAAGTCAAGCAAGTAGTTAAGAAAAGAAAAAGAAAGAAAAATCCAAAAATATTAGGGATAGTTAGTGTACATATAAAAAATGGTGAAAACGGGACTCGTCGAAGCTATTGATTCTTTAGTTCCCCTTGACGAACACTTTGCTACTTTTCAAGGTAATTAGTCGAGGGAGTTCAAGATTCTTAGTTTTCTTGAGTGTTTACTTCATAACATTGCGTGAGGACACGGCAATACCTTAGTATGGGGGATTTTGATATGTGTTTAATTACACATACCATTTTTCATATTAAGCGAACCTAAATGACTAAAAACATACCAAAAATACATTGTATTTGTATGTTTGCATTTGTATTGTGCAGGAAACGGATATTCAAGAAAAGGAACAAAAAGAAAGCCAAAAACAAACAAATCCAAGCACGGAATGGAAAGGGCAAGTCAAAAGACAAGGCCTAGTGAAAAAATACAACTTGAAGGGGCTAAAACTGCCAAACCACAAAGTTTGTATAACAAAAGATTTAAAAGATAAGGGTCAAAATAGCACAAACGGGTTGAGATTGCAATTTAAGTTATATAACTTAAGGAGACCATTTCTGCCTACTCGTCCCCAAAAAAGTCTTCTTTCCCGCCCAACAAACCCAGGTACAACTTGTATGTCGCCCCATAATCGTCCTGCAAAACCACTACTTTCCCTAAGCCAAAATCAATTCAACTACCCTACTAAACCCCCCCCCCACCCAGTTGTAAAATTCCATGTTGGCAATCCCCTCCATTCCCAAAAGCATTCGATGGCTAAGATTGTCTCCAAAGAAGCTCAAGAGAAATCAAAGGCTGGGATTTGCTTTAATCTCCCTCACACAACAAGCACACTTCGTTTTGCTCTCCAAAAGAAGTACAAGCTGCAAGTCCAAGACTTAGGCTATAAATAGAGCCTTTTGTAAGCCTTTGAGGTTATCTTAGAATCTAGTTTTTAATTAATTTTTAGTTTTTAATCTTAGCTTAAATTTCCAAGTCATTTACAGCTTTTATTTTCAGCTTTGTAACACTTTCAAGTCTTAATGCAAATTTGAGTTTTTAAGTCAATTTACAATACAAGTTGAAGTTTCTTAAACATATGCTATTGAGTTCAAAAAGTTTCTTACCACAGCTTACTTATATAAGCTTTTTCATTGAGTAAGTAAAAATAAAAAAGTTAAGTATTAAGAGAAATCACAAATACCACTCTCAAATATACCACACTTATGTTATGGATGAGTAAAGCCAGATCTGGATGGCTCATGGACTCTCTCACTAGCTTGTTCTAATAACAAGCTAGAGCTTGTATGACTCTTAGTTTTGACCCTGTTTTTGCGCAAGGTATTGTAAGTTTTCTCTTTTTCTTGTTTTTCTTATTGATTGTAGAACTGTTTATTTGTGCTTTATCAGTCTGTTTAGTGCTTATTTTGCTTAGTACTGTTAGTTTATTTGTTAACACTGTTAGTTTTGAGTTAACACTGCTAGGCCAGTTCAGCTTATTTAAGTGCTTATTCTTAATTAAAATTGCTTATAAATGTCTTATTTTGTTAATAGATAATCTGTTTTTAATTAGCTTGAAAGAAAAATGATTTCTCAGGGGTATTTTCAACTAGCAGTACTAACTTAGAGTTAGTACTGCTAGTTCACTTTTGGAACAGTACTAACTTAAATGCTAACAGTACTAACTCAAGTTAGGTGACTGTTAGTACTAGGCTTGGGTCATTTAGCTATCAGTTATTATTTCAGCTTATTTAAGATTGTTTTAGCTTTTTAGAATAGATTAAACCATTTTCCTTTACCGTTTTTAGGAGTAAGCTTATTTAAGCTTCTTTTCCTTTTCAAAGTATTTTCAATAATGTATCAGTTTGTAGCTTTTTAGCTTATTTGTCATTTTAGTTTATTCTAGTTGCTTATTCCTATTACTAAGTGCTTATTAAGGTTAGGTGAATTTCTGTTTTAGCTTATTTGTTTATTTCTTGTGTCTTTGTGTCTTATTAGCCTAGCAGTACTAACCTTAAGCTAACAGTACTAACTTTAGCCTAGCAGTACTAACTCCAAGTTAGTACTGGTAGTTAAAACTGTTAGTACTGTTGTTAGTACTGTTGTGTTTAATCTTGTTTAATTTAGCTTAATTGCTTTTAGTATTTGCTTATTAAGAGTTAGTTTAGCTTATTTAACTTGTCTTAAGTTTATTTGAGTTTATTTGTGTCTTAGTTTAAAGTTTTAAAGTGTTCTGTCATTCCTAATTTTGATTCTTGTTCCAGCTTATTCTCTTTGCTATTTTTATGTGCTTTTGCTTATTTTTATCAGTTTTAGTGCCCAATCATTCCCTGTGACATTCATACACAAATCATCAATCGTTTCTCGATTTTCCATTTCAGCCTCGTTGGGACATAACGACCCGGAGACACCCTATACTGCTTCCGGTTTTATTGGTCTCGCGTATTTTCGTCCCTTGGTGTATTAATCATTTATAGATAGGTTTTAAGGGGTGAGTTTGCGTGAGTCCAATACCTACCCATTAGGAACTAATAAATACAAAATATACCTAACGTTATGAAGTCAAGATATTTAAGGGTATATAATAATAATTGATATATAAAAAAATAATATAAAAGTATATATATATATATAATATATATATATATATTATATATATATATATATATATATATAACGACTCATTCTATGAGTGAACGTTTATATATATTGTTTGATATTCGCTTCTTGCAAAGAGCTTATTTCTTTAAACATTTCGATGCGATATGATGAAAACATCGTTTTTATATGATTATCTTTGAAACTTTTTCGCGACTTTACTTTTCATCTTTTGATGATGTTGATTCGTCGTAGTTTGTCGATCCCATTGGGTGATTTATTGTTCAACTCCGAGTTCGAATATTCTCCCATTACTTTTGAATCGCATATGTAGTTACGTAATCTATTGTTTTGAGATTTTCCGGTTGATGGGAGTGCGACTTTTATATGTCATCCCATAACCCCTCATTGTTTTGAAAAATGACTATTAATTCATTCTCGCGTAACGTGTCGTTTGGAAACAGCTATTTTTGGAACTTTCGAATAAAATTGACGTTGTGTTCTGATTCTCTCGTATTGACCTCTACTTAGTAAGTCATAAAATGTTTAATTCTGGAAATCTATGAGTTTTTGGTGTTTGAAAGAGTGTTAAGTCATTGGGTATGGCTTTGTATTGGCGTTTGAAGGAATTAAAATGGTGTTTGGTTAGATTTTGAAACGGATTTTTTACGCCAGTTTGTAACCAACAGGTGGTGGGGTTGATTGTGAATTATTTTAGTCTTACAGCACCTGGGAAAGCCAATTGAGATGTTGGTACATGTTTAAGGTACATGTGAGTTGGATAGAATTTTAACTCTTTCGGATGAGTGAATTTATCGTCGTTTTTTTAAAACTAGTCAAATCTGGAACACTTTTGGGAAAAGGAGTATAACTCTATATTTTTGTATTAACTTTTCAAAAGAGAATTATGGTACCTGTAGAAGACTCTTGAGGCTAACACCTCTAACTGGTTTCACATCAAAAGCATCAATAAATTTTAAATTACGCTCATTTTTGTAAACTACAAAAATTTGTTAAAATTTCTTTGGGGACCACTTTGGGATAGTAGCTTGTTGGATATGTATCAAAATATTTTTGGTCTATGAAGACCTGAGAAATTAGACTAGGAGATAGAGAAACCTCTTAGGTACATTAGAATTCGGATGGAAGTCATATCGACACCTGACGAATGAGATATCTCCGAAATGGCAAAACAAGATCCAAAAATTGAGCACCATACGTTAAATGGATTAATTAGTTAAAAACTATATAGCAACACCTAAAATATTAAAACTGAAGTTTTAGATATGAACAAACTTAGATTTTGAGCGGTCATTTCGCTTTTGCGGACAAAACTGCAGTTTAGGATATACACTCAGGTTAAGTGAGCGACAAAAATGTGGAAAATGGCGGCTTTGATAAATAGGGGTAAAATGGTAATTTCACCTTGGATCCAAAACTTTCTGGGCAGTGGGCCCTATGTTTATGGAAGTTAGACTCTAAATGCTTTCCGTAGACGAAAACCTCATACTTTTAAACGAGTCCACGAGACTGGAATGTAGGAGGATTATCAAATTTTTGGGTTTATTGGATTGAGGTTATTATTACCTCAGAGTTTTATCTTATTACCGGCATGGTGATTGTGCACTCTTTAACTATTACTTTTGATTTAGAACTCTAGGAGAGTTCATGTATATGTAGTTTATGTATTAGAAACTTAGAATCATCATGATTGGATGTATCGGTCTTGGAACCAAAGATTGTAACTTTTGGGGGATTTTTGGTTGTACGTGTACAACCCCCAGCATTGTTATTATTGTTATGGTTATGAAAAAAGATTATGATTATCCCCGGTTATGAGTTTTGTGTGATTGTGAATGTTGATGTTTTGAGTGGTCTTGCTACTAGATTGGCTTAACCCCGAGTGTGGAATGATTCTGGTTGGTGAATCTTTCGCACGTGTATGATATTTACTTACATTATCCATGAGTGGGTATTATTTTTGGTACTTGCTGTGACCGTTGACCAAACTATATTAAATGATGTTTTGTGAATTGATAATTTTAAAACTGTAGAATTGCAATAACGAATTTGTGTGTTGAACAAATGTCGTTGCGCGAATTGTACTGATTTTGTTGTATAAACTGCTTGTGTAAACAATAGTAAATGTGTTTTTAAATTTAAAAATGACCCCCTGATGAGTCGATGATAAATTTTCTTTCAAAAAAAAAATTTCTATTTACAATAATAAGAATAGAAGATGGACTGACTTATCTTGATTTTCTCGCTAGAAACAATCAATATTTTTATTTATTTTAAATTTTAAACCGAAGAAGGAAATGACTTACACATGTAGCGAATGGAATGAGAAGGTCGTTTTGAACGAGGATGGACATGATGACGTTTGGTCCTCAATTATGCAAACTTATCGACTAGCATAATTTAGGAAGAACCATGTTATGTCAGATAAATCATCACCATTAAAATGCATGATAATTTTGATAGATGTTTAGATCAAGTTTCCGGAAGAAGAAAATATTTTTACCCTGCTACGGATTTTATGCAAGTAACCCTACTCCCATTGACTGCATGGAGAGAGTCTCATGCGAGTCTCGTGACCGATTCGTTCCAAAGCAGAAATACCTACGGTATTTTTCGGAACGAGTGTGTCTAGAAAGGAGTGAAATTTAGTTCGTGGTATATAGACCGATAATTGTTATGAGGACATGTCAAGACCAAGTGTAGTCGGAGTGCTATTAAGCAATGGTAAATTTGAGCTACCAAAGGGGGCGTAGAATCCTTATACCCGACAACTGATAAAGGATCTACTTACATGTATAGATTCCTAAGGTGGGTTGAAGCTGAGATGGTTAGTCCCAGGTTGAAAATGAGAAATGGAGAAGACTTCTCCTACATTGGATGTATGATGCCTTTGATGTATCAACCGATGACCGTGAAGAAGACTTCTTTCCCCGAAATGGATTGTAGTGGTAGTATAGTTGTAAGTATACCTGATGTCGTCAAAGATTAGAATAAGGCACTAAGCGACACCTGACTTAAGGTTAGTGATCCTTACTCCTTGACGTAACGACTTTATTCTGTGGCGTATGAAAGAGCGAAAAGATTGGAGATTCATGCCGATGGTACCATCCGTTCCAATCCAGGATGAACCCCACAAATACTAACGCCTTAAGTCGAACAGTATCAAATTAGGAATGTGAGTGATTATTTTGATTCAATGATTTGATTCATCAGGTAATTTTCTTAATTGCTCTTAGGTTTATACTATATTGTGATATATTTTACGTATATAAAACTACCACATCAGCCTACCGCATACACTTTTGCTGGAGCATTGACATTTCCAGCTTGGTTGCCTCTATTGTTGTTGTTCTTTAGTTTTGGACATTCCCTCTTAAAATGTACTTGGGCACCACATTCATAGCAAGTAGGCTTCTAACCTGTCCCAGTGCCTCTTTGGTTATTAGCAGTGTTGGCATTAGCAGGACTCCTGCAATCACGGGCTAGATGGCCAACTCAATTACACTTGTGGCATTTGGGAGCACACGGACCATCGTGGTGATAATTGTACTTAGGGCATAGGGGTTTAGATCCCCTGTATAGCTTCTTCTCACCAGTCCCTATAGCATAAGCCCTGCTTGTGTTCTGCCTCTTGTTTTGTGGTTGTTGTTGTTGTTGTTGGTTATTATCTTGTTTTCTCTTATTGAGCAGCAAAAGTACGGATTTTCTTATCCATTAGTTCGGTTGTGATTTCAACTGTTTCTTGCATTGTCTTTGGTTTAGACACCACTGCACTTCCATGAATCATGTCGGGAAGACCACCGACACATTTTTTAATTTTATTAGATTCTTTAGGAAACATCCTCCCGCACAACAAAGCCAACTCCTGAAAGAATTGGTTATAACTTGTCAAGTCAGTACCCTTCACCTTTAGATCCCAAATCTCTATTTCTAGTATCTTGATTTCATTTCAAGGACAATATTTTTTAGTCATCATTTTCATGAGTGTTTACCAAGGCATACCTTTTCCAAAGGATACCGTAGGCGTGCATTCCCAATGGGAAAACAAACTATATTGACATGAGTTTTCCACCATGTTAAAGCAACTGAATGGAGAGTGCATAGTAGGAAAATTGACTTGATTCTTTAACTTTATACAATTCTGATGTGGAAAACAGACTCCATTCTTTCAAACCTATTAGATAGTAATGGCTAACTCCTTTCGGCCTTTAAGTTTAATGGTTTGACATGTTGGAGATACTTAGAGTAAGTACATTCAGGGGCCAGTTCGTTCTGTCCTTCGAACACTCTGTTCCGAAATTATGGGCTTTCCATCATCATTCGTATTTTTGTCAGCATCACGTGCTGCAAACGCGGCTAGTATAAGCCCTTGGGTCATCAGTGCCTTCCCATAAAATAATCTCAAATAATATATCTTAGCTGGGCATTTGTGAGATTATGTAGTGGCGGGGGTTGTGGTTGTTGATTCTGGGTTTAACCTCGTGGTCCTTTTCTGTGGTAGCCATTTATTCAAATCATAAGAAATATAATACCCGTTCAGTATCTTCATTGAAAAGTATAGAGTCCATGACATGGAATATACATAATTAAGTAAAATGAGATCACAACACACAGTGAAATATACAACTTAAATGAATATTAACAATGGATAAGCTAATCGACATTCATTCATAATAAATTCGATTACATACGTGACATAATACAACCATTCCATATATAAATTGGAAAACATACATGTAATGGTTCAGATACAAAACGTTTCACTTACGGATTAAGTTAGACAGAGAATTAAAAAGAATAGTATCAAACTGACTGATACGTCTATGTACTAGCCAGGAAAGTTACCGTAATAGCTTAGTATGCCTGTACAAATTAATCTAGCCATAACATGATATTTGGAACGGCTACCAGCCTCTCTGTGCATATGGCTGTGCAAGACCTTTGCCGTGGTCCCTGCTATCTCTCTCAATTCTCTTTCATCTGGGTCATGAAGTTCTTCAAACTGCTTTAGTGCCTTAATGATACTGTGCTTGTCTGCCACCGAAAAACTTTTCCGGTCACTGGAAACCGCCGCGTCGCCGGAAAAAGTGACATGCAATCCGATCAACTTATATTTTCCGAATCTCCTCGTCATTTCCTACGTTTCTGTCACACCCCACCAAAGCGGAACCGCGAGGTGTAACATATTAATAAACATCACAAAAGATGATAGATAAAACACCATACATGAACTTAAACAAAAGAAAGTTATCAGAATTACAACATCACAAAGTATAAATTTAAAAGTACATGAAACATCATAAGTTGTTTCTATCCGAACATGGATATTCAAAAGACATGATTCTTGCAATTATGTAGATGTCTTGACAATAACTGAAAATCAAGGCTATAAGTTTCCACCCTGGGAACGTCACCTGAAAAGCATGATAAAACGGTCAACTATCAAAATAGTTGGTGAGCTCACAAGATTTTATACACAAAATGTAGTTTTAAATAAAGAGTAGATGTCCGATCAAAGTTTTTCAACCCAATGGCAAGTTATCAAAAACAGTCGTCCAAACCCAAAATCAGTTTCCAAATAAGTTGAGAGTCCAAAACAAATCAATGCTTATGTATGCTATAGTGATTATGAAAGGCACTACTTAAACGTATTCAACCTAACCGTTCCAACATCCAATCAAGTTCTAGTTGTATAGTGTGTCACAAACACTTAGTACTATGCACCCTTGTGCGGGGAGTGAGGAGGGGCTAATCTCCTAATAGCGCTATCCATAAGTACTAACGTCCCAATCCCGTTGAGGGGGAAAATTGAGTTAAAAGTAGTGGCGGGTTCCAAGCATACAACAACATACATAATAAGTTCAAGTTCAAGTTCAACACGATTCCAAAACAAGTTCAACACGTTCCACAAGTTTGTAAGTTCAAAACCAAGTTCAATAAGTTCAAGTATGCTCGAATGTTTATAAAACATAAAAGTACGAGCATAGAAATTCAATAAAACACATCATGCTTTCCACCCTAAAACAGTTAAAATATGCAAAAAGAGGGGGATGTGAGAAACTCACTAAATGGAGATACCAAGATGAATGTAACGAAGAAAAGCGGCGATGACAAATCTCAACCGCGACCTATTAATAATAATAATATATTATTAATATTCAATTATGTAAAATATGCAACTCATTGTAAGTACGTTATATGCATGTCAATTCGTACATTAGGAATCCATGAGACTACACTTCGCTTTTTATTTCCATTGGTTGTCCATTTTCTAAAAATTGCGTCGTTTTACTAGCAACTAGTTATCGCTTAACGACTTGCCAAACAACCTCAACACTTGCTTATATTCCATCTCCAGGTTCCTATGTATATTGACTTACTACTATGTTTAGCCCAAAGATTCTAAACAAGTTTTACCTTTCGTAAATACTAGCACACTATAACTAGTTTAAAACAGGCATGCAGAAAGTTATCAAAAGTTTGGCAACATCAGGCACCCTTAAACATTTTATAAAAATCTTTAAAAAGTACAAGAGGTCACACACATCATGTACAATCTCCAATTTAAATTTCGTCCAAAAATATTAAGTTTTGACCCGCCTGCTCACAGCATCTTTACAATCCAATTTCTGGACAGCCTACACAGTTTTAACACTTAATCTTATACAAAGGTTTTGACTAACTTTTACATCTTAAAAATCGCCGAGGCCTAGTTCGTTTGAAAGTAGACTCGAAGTAGATAACTTTAAAGTCCTAAAAACCTAGAAAATCTTTTGGCATGGCCAATATTATAACATCGCAAAGTTGACCCAAATTCGGATATAAAAGCTGCCATTTTCTGAAAATTGCCGAAACTATTTCCTAACTAGAATCGGCCATAACTTTTTCGTTTTTAAGAGTTAGAAGCTCTAATTTATACCAAAACGATCATTGGAACGACCTCTATCATTCTAGACACTAAAATCTTGGTTCACAACACACTAAACCCGCTGATTTTTTAGTCCAAACTTTCTGCCCTAATTAAGGGTTATAAAACCCTTTCCATACATCATTATTTTGCACCAATTTCATATCTCACAATCTCAAACTAACCTATACTTTCATCTAAACCTAATTAACCATCCTTAATCATCACATGCATCCTAATTAATGGATTCCCAATTCACAAAAATCAACATGCATGTATATAATTCTTTATAACTTTGAAAATTAAATAAAAAGGAAGAAAAATGGCTTACAATGTAATCACAATAGAAGGAGAATCAAAAATAATAAACCCTTGGGGTTTATAGGTTCGGCCGAACCAAAAAAAAGCAAGAAAAACCCAAAAATTCCAACTTTTCTTCACCAAAATCTTGAATATTATCTTCTTGATTATCCCTTGCTACTATTTAACACTCTAATTCCATTAAATCCCTAAAATCATAAATCTTGAAAATAATTAGTGATTTATAAAAATTGATTGCATGTTTAATTTTTTTGTGGGGGATGATTGAGGTTAATTATTGAAGCATTTTGGTGTATAAAGGAAAGATTTTGGTTGAGTTTTGATGGTTGAATTGGTGTTCTTTTGGTGTTCTTGCTTGACAGAAGGGAGAAAAGAAGAACAGGCAGGAAAAAAAAGGTGTTGGTTCGGTTATAAAAAAAATGGATTGGGCTTGGGTTTGTAAATAAATGAAAGGGTTATAAAGATAAATGTGGGCTTGTTGTTATAAAAAAATATGGGTTATTGTTTGGGCTTGTGGTTTCCGAAAATCAAAAGAAAAGGGGAAGGGGCTTCGGCCCAATTTTTATTAAACGCCACATCATTTAAATCTCGATCCTAAAATTTTAAACCCGACTCGCTAATTTTTATAAAAACAAAATTTTAAATTCGGTTCGGCCTGACACGAATAAAAAAGTGAAAAATAATTAAAATAAATTAAATGAGCTCTCATGGCTAAATATGACATTTGTTGATTTCTCGATCATTGAAACGGATAAATATTCAAAGCTCGACTCGCGAATATTTAAAACGACGATTTTCACTAAATCGACTAACAATAATAAAATAAATTCTATAAATTTAAAAGAAAATAGAATTTATAGGCTCCGAATAAATAGCGACGAGAAATATGAGTTGCATCAAAATCAAACGTTAATTGCTTAGAGAAATGTAACCACAGAAAAATGACTCCATAAATAATTAAGAAAGTCGAATATGATACATTTGCTTTCGGTTACTGACCTTAAAATTGATGGATGTCACAGTTTTCCCCTGTTAAAGGGAATTTCGTCCCGAAATTTCAGTTGATCGTGCTAAGTCGCAGCGCGCGAACAGTTGCGGATACTTGCGCTTCATCTCGTCTTCTCGTTCCCAAGTAAATTCTGGTCCTCTCCGGGAATTCCAACAAACTTTTACAATAGGAATCTGTCTCTTTTTCAGCTTCTTAACCTCCCAATCTATAATTTCCATAGGTTCCTCAACAAAATGCAGTTTGTCGTCGATCTTGACTTCTTCTAACGGTATGTGTAAAGTTACGTCAGCTAGGCATTTCTTCAAGTTTGACACGTGAAACGTGTCATGAACTCCCACAAGTTCTTATGGTAAGCACAACCGATAAGCTACTAGACCGACTCGTTCGACAATCTTAAACGGTCCCACGTATCTTGGTGAAAGCTTGCTTCTTTTACCAAAACGTACCACGCCTTTCCTAGGCGACACCTTGAGTAGTACCTTATCATCGACACTAAACTCTAATGATTTTCGCCGATTGTCGGCATAACTCTTTTGGCGATCTCGTGCGGTCTTTAATCTTTCCTTAATTTGGACAATCTTGTCGGTGGTCTCTTGGATGATTTCCGGTCCAAATAACTTGCTTTCTCCTACCTCTGCCCAAGCTATGGGTGTTCGACATTTCCTTCCATACAATGCTTCAAATGGGGGCACACTTCACGCTCGAGTGGTAGCTGTTGTAGTATGAAAATTCTACTAACGGTAGGTAAGTATCCCAATTGCCGCCAAAATCAATTGCGCAAGCTCTAAGCATATCTTCTAGCGTTTGAATGGTACGCTCACTTTGGCCATCGGTTTCGGGATGGTAGGCTGTACTTAAATCCCGTCTCGTTCCTAATGCTTTCTGTAGTGATTGCCAAAATCTAGATGTGAAATAACTGTCACGATCAGATATGATTGTCACAGGTACACCGTGTCTTGCTACGATCTCGTTGATGTATAGTCTTGCCAGTCTCTCTATCTTGTAGTCTTCACGGATAGCTAAGAAATGTGCCGATTTAGTCAGTCGATCGACAATGACCCAAATTGAGTCATGTCCACTACTGGTTCTCGGTAACTTGCTTATGAAGTCCATTGTGATATTCTACCATTTCCATTCGGGAATTTCTGGCTGTTGAAGTAATCCCGAGGGTTTCTGGTGTTCTTCTTTGACTTTAGAGCAAGTCAAGCACTTGCTAACATACGTAGCAATGTCTTTCTTTATTCCGGGCCAACAGTATAAGTTTCGAAGATCATAGTACATCTTGTCTGCTCCAGGATATATGGAATACCTTGTAGCATGGGCTTCGTTCATTATCAAAGTTCTCAAATTGCCATAGACTGGTACCCAAATTCGTTCAGCAAGATATAATCCACCATCTTCTTTTCTCTCCAGCTGTTTGTCCAATCCCTTCAACATCTCTGCCAGAGCATTTACGTTCTTGAAAGCTTCGCTCTGAGCTTCCAGTATCCTAGCCTTAATGCTAGAGTGAATTGTCATGCTCATAGCTCGAGCTCGTCTCGGTTTCAACCGTTCCTTCCTACTCAATGCATCAACTACTACATTCGTTTTACCTGGGTGGTAGCGAATCTCGTAGTCATAATCGCTGAAAAGTTCTATCCATCGTCTCTGGCGCATATTTAATTCCTTCTGATCGAAAATGTGCTGAAGAATCTTATGATCGGTGTAGATCACGCTCCTTGTTCCATACAAATAGTGTCTCCAGGTTTTGAGAGCAAATACTACGACGCCCAACTCTAAATCATGAGTGGTGTAGTTCTTCTCATGGATTTTAAGTTGTTTGGATGCGTATGCAATTACCTTGTTCCTCTGCATCAGAACGTAACCAAAACCTTGATTTGAGGCATCACAATAAACTACAAAATCATCGGTGCCCTCAGGAAGTGCCAGAATAGGAGCATCATACAACATGTCCTTCAATGTCTGAAAGGCGTTCTCCTGCTCATCACCCCACTCAAACTTTTGGTTTTTCTGAGTCAACAGAGTGAGAGGCTTTGCAATCTTTGAGAAATTTGCAATAAATCATCTATAGTATCCCGCCAATCCTAAGAATGAACGAATTTCGGTTGGGGTCTTCGGGGGCATCTAATTTTTCACTGCTTCAATTTTGCTAGGATCCACATGTATACCTTCACTGTTTACAACATGGCCAAAAAAATGAACCTCTTGTAGCCAGAATTCGCACTTTGAAAATTTCCTAAACAATTTCTCTCTTTCAAGTAACTCCAATATCAATTTTAGGTGAACTTCATGCTCCTCCTTGGACTTTGAATAAATTAAGATGTCATCAATAAAGACGATGACAAACTTGTCAAGGTACGGCCTACATACGCGGTTCATAAGGTCCATGAATACCGCAGGAGCATTAGTCAGACCGAAAGGCATGACCGTGAATTCAAAATGTCCGTATCTCGTCTTGAATGCAGTTTTGGGAATATCTTCTTCGCGTATTCTCAACTGATGGTAGCCAGATCGAAGATCTATTTTTGAAAAATACCGTGACCCTTGCAACTGATCGAACAAGTCATCAATCCTAGGAAGAGGGTAGCGGTTCTTGACAGTTAGCTTTTTTAACTCTCGATAGTCTATACACATGCGGAATGAACCATCCTTCTTTTTCACGAACAACATTGGGGCTCTCAAAGGTGAAGAGCTAGGTCGTATGAAACCTTTTTCTTGGAGCTCTTTAAGTTGGTTGGACAGTTCTTGCATTTCCGTAGGTGCTAAATGATAAGGTGATTTTGCAACAGGCATAGCTCCAGGAATAAGATCTATGCAAAACTCCACTTCACAAGATAGGGGTAAACCAGTTAAATCTTCCGGGAACACACCAGGGAATTCTCGTACAACAGGGATGTCTTCAAGTTTCAGCTCGTTCACTTTCATGGTCTTCAACTGTTTCAGGTTTCCTTCAGGACGTTCTCCATGAACTTCCAAAATATCTCCGTTAGATAACGGAGTTTGAACAATTTTCTCATAGCAAACTATCTTAGCTCTCAGCTTTGACAACCAATCCATTCCTACGACCACGTCGAAACTACCATATCCAAAGGGAATCAAATCGATGATAAATGTATGACCATCTAGCTCAAGTATACAACCTCGAATAATATTATTTGCTTCTACTATAACGCCGATAGCTATTTCAATCTCAGAACTGGGGCTGACGACACTAGGTTTCATGTTAATCAATGGCAAGAATTTGGTAGATATAAAGCTATATTCAGCACCAGAATCAAACAAAACTGTAGTGAAATGATCGTTTATAGAGAATGTACCCGTCACGATGTTCGGGTCTTGTGGGGCTTCAGCAACACCTAAGCCAAAAGCTCTCCCCTATGCTCGATTCCTATAATTTCCTTGGTTGTTATTTCCTTCAATTGCTAACACAGGGTTTGGGCGGTTTCCTCTTGAGGTAGTGGCTCGATTCATCCTTGGGCAATTCCTCCTAAAGTGGTTAGGATCTCCACACTCAAAACAAGTTGGCCTTGGTCTTTCATCAGCAACTCTACCCGTTCAGTATCGGGTAAAGTGACCTACTTGGTTACATCGATGACACATAGGGCATTGACCAGAATGGTGGAAATTGCATTTTGCACACTTCGGATGTTGACCAGCATATTGACGTTGTCCTTGACCTTGCTCTGGAACAGTCAGAGCAAAGTTCCCTCCAGTTCTTTGTCTTTTGTTCCTATCATCCCTTCCTCGGTTCTTGTTCTGATCATTCGACCTCTTTTTGTTTCCAACATTTTCCTTCTTTTTGAAAAGTCCATCTTTAATACCATCGGTGGTCAGGCGGTTGGCCATACTCATAGCACCCTGAATTGTAGCAAGTTCAGATGAAATGACATGTGGCTTGATAGCGATTGACACGTTGGCTCTCAGGGGTAACCATGTGTGGCACCAACCTTGCCAACTGGTGAAATCTAGCCGTAGACCCATCAATATCTGACCCAACCATCTTGTGGTTCCAAAATTCTGATTCCAACTTTTGAATTTCATCATCAGGGCAATATTCTTTCATCAACAACTTTTTAAAATCTTCCCAAGGTTAGGCTATAGCAGCGGTCCGTCCTCGGGTTTAAACAAGGGTGTTCCACCAAGTTAAGGCGTGGCCTTGCAGCATACTAGCAGCGAATTTAACTTGGCTCTCTGCGGGGCACTTAGTGATATGAAGTACAGACTCAGTGCTTTCAAACCAGGTTAGTAAACCAACTACACCTTCTGTGCCAAAAAATTCCTTGGCACCAGAAGCCCTGAATGTTTTGATACTACAGTTTGGTGTGGCCTCTCTTTGATTTGCTCGATTTCCTCCGAGGGCTTGAACAAGTTGAGTTAGCAGATTCGGCTATGCGGCATTAAGTTGTCGGGGTTACTTCATCTGCTGTTTCATTAGGAGGATTAGTGTTGTCGGCAGAGTTGCTACGTGTGTTTCTTCCCGCCATAATTCTACAATTTAACACAAAATTTCACTTTGTCAGAAACTTGACAAACCGTACCTTC
>BQNB010012665.1:0-78727 GCA_026074375.1 Tanacetum coccineum
TTGTGTGGTGTTAAAACCAACACTTGAAGAACAAACAACATTCCTCCCCTCAAATGATGCATCATTGAGTAATCAATTGCACAAATTTCTTCATTGTTTATCCTGAAAGAGTTAGCTCAAAACCAAGAAAAACACAATCTAACCATTTTTCTTGTTCAGCAGTATTAAATGTTACTAACAAGATTAACAGTGAGAAATAGAAATAACTAGCAGTACTAACTATAAGTAACAGTTTTGTCAAACAGTCTTAAATATAACTAGTAGTACTAATTATAACTAGTAGTATTAATTCTGCATCTATAGGCTCCTCCACCAAAAGTAACATAACCTCCATCAAAGTCTTTGAAATCTGAAAGATGGGCTATGTTTCCAATCATGTGCCTTGAGCATCCACTATCAACAAAGCCTTTATCATTTAGTTGTGAATTGCTCTGCACAAAAAAACTTATGAAGTTAGTTATCTTTGGGGACCCAAGCCATTACTGACTTGGATCTGCCTTGTGCATCAATGTAATTATATTTGTTAAAAACTAGTGATGCACCATTAGGTTTGATAGGTCTCCAAACCCAACATGCTGAGGGCTTAACAGCATTGAATCCCCTTGCCCTGACAGTATTAACATTTGGCCTAACCGTATTAACTGTTGTTAAAAGGCCTTTGTGCTTGATTTTGAAATTGTGCCTTTGGTCTAGCACAAGAAACTGTTGATTGAGAGTGAGCAGTACTAATATATGGCCTAACAGTTTTAATGGGCCTAGCAGTACTAAAACCTTCCTATCTTGTATAGCTCCAGCATAGTCACTGTCAGTGTAAACAACTAATTCCAATGGAGAATCCTTAGAATACCAAAGTCCTAATGATGGTTTTCCTTTAAGGTATCTAAAGATTCTCTTAACAGCTAAGAGATGGGAAGACTTTAGAGAAACCCGAAACCTTGCACATGCACACACTGCAAACATGATACCTGTCCTGGATGCTATAAAAGGTACAATCAAAAGAGCCTATCATAGACTATTAGAAGTTCATCAACATCAGCAACATACTCGCATTCTGAACCAAAGGCTTTCCAATCTTTGAGTAAGAAGGCAGACTTCACATCCTTAGTAGTTGAACTTATCTCAAAATCTCATGGACATATTTAATCTTGACTGATAAAAATATCTTTTTTTTCTGTTGGACCTGTAAACCCCATAAAGAAGGGTAGTTCTCCCATATAACTGCATTAGAAACTTATCTTCATAAGCTTCTCAAACTAATCACATAATTCCTTCTTTGTAAAGCCAAAAATAATGTCATCCACATAGATTTGAACAAGCAGATATTCGCACTTCTGTCTCTTGATGAATAATGTTTGGTCATCTTTTCCTCTTCAAAACATATTTCTCAAGAGATAATTTGCCAAAGTGTCAACCAACTCTGGGTGCTTGATGCAGCCATATTAATGGCTTTCACTACCTTATAACTTTATCAGATGGTCAGGATCTTCAAACCTAGAGGTTGACATACAAAATAACTCCACTTCAATCTACCATAACAGGATGGTACTTTTTACATCATTTGGTAGACCTAAAAACCGCGATATAAAAAGCATAAGCTAGGAACAGTCCGATGGCCTCAATTCTAGCAACAGGAGCAAAGACTTCATCATAGTCTATGCCTTCTTCTTGAGTATGTCCTTGAGCAACAAGTCTTGCTTTGTTTTCTGATGACAATCCCCCTTTCATCTTTCTTATATCTGTATACCCACTTTTGTACCAATTGCTCTAGACCTTTAGGTAAATCCACAAGAATCCAGACCTTTTTGCATTTTTATAAGTTGAACTGAAGAAGTTCCTCCTGTCATTGCTCACCTCATGCTGATCTCTAAAGAGCTTGAGAAACTCCTTTTTTGGTTCTTCCGAGAAGAGTGAAACAAACAAAAAGACATGTAATGAAAGATCCTGATCGAGTCTTCCCTCATATATAGCACTAAGAAATCCTTTTTCAGAGCAAGAAGTTTTCATCCTTCTTGTCTGAACAGATGACTGCACATCACCAATCACATGCTCAATTGGGTGATCTTTGTGAGTTCTTGTGTGAGGAGTGGTAGGGACTGCATAAGATTGAGGCATGTTCCCCAATTCAAATTATTGGTCCTCCACATGTGAGTCTTCAGATGCAGGACTAGGTCCTACCAAGTCTTCAGGAGTAGCAATATTAACTTCAGGGAGAGCAGTACTAACTTCTCTACTACCAGTATTAATATCTGGTCTGGCAGTATTAACTTGTGGATCAGCAGTACCATTTTCCTTAAGATTGCTACCATCATGAGACTCTTCTGTAGCATCAGCTTCATCATGTAACTCATCTTTATCTTCTATTTGAGCATCATCAACAATTTTTGGTAAAGCATCACCAAAATATGAAGCATCCTTCCAAATTGGCATTGCAATCCAATCTTGATCTTGTTGAGAAGATGTGCTAGACTCAGAAACTCCTTGTATACCTGCAAAATCATTAGAAGATTTTCCTGCAACCACTGGTACATAATTCATTGATTGAGTTAGAGAATCCAAGAATGTAAACTACCACTTTGGACCATTTCCTTCAATCATAGGCTTATTCTCTAAGAACCCAATATGCAAGTTTTCCTGAACTTTTCTGGTTCTAATGTTGTATACCCTAAAAGCTTTGCTACGTAAGAGTATCCACAAAGAAACCTCAGCATCTTTCACAATCTTTCCCAATTATCTAAGGATTGAGAATTAGTAAACATTACATCCAAAAGTACATGAAGCCTATAGCATGTTAAAACCTTAAAGAGTTCATAAGGAGTTGTTATAGGCTTGACTATTAAACCACTATTATGTACAATAGCAAGCATAGAAACTTACTCTCTGCCCAAAATGTGGTAGGTAATTATAGTCACTAACTTTGTTCTAGCAGCCTCAATGATGGTCCTACTTTCTCCTTTCATCTACACCATTTTGCCGATTGATCAAGCTACCACTATATTCTCTTTATACTTTCTTTGTCTCCCTAACAGAAACATTCCACCACCTTGTTTTTTAAAGCATCTGTCCCATTACATCACTTCTGATTTTTATTTTAACTTCTAATCCACATAGTTTTCTATCTCTTTGAGAAAGTTTTTAAATCTCACGTGTTTCACATCCTTAGGTTTTTAAAAGAAAACCCTATGAAAATCAATACTATAACATCAGTGACTACAAAGCAGTACGTATTATGCGAATTAAACTACTAACTAACAAGTTGACCAAAGAAATACCATGTGCATCAAAACAATGGCTTAGTTAAAAGGGATTAAAGGCATACTGGTCTTACAAAGGCACTTGTTTGCTTGCCTTTAACACAGGATAACACAAGTTTGGTCATTCTCAAATCTTTTTAAAGGCAAATCTCTTACAAGATTTTCTTTGACAAGTTTATTAATATTCTTAAAATTTATATGACCAAGCCTCCTATGCCAGAGCATTGATTCTTCAGATGTAGCTTTTGCAACTAGACAAGTTAAACTATCTTTAGGAACTATGTTTTTTCATATCAAAACTTGTACATGTTTATCCTGTCTAGGATATTTTAGAAGTATACTAAATTTCATTAGGGCAACTTAAATTAGAGATAGGACAAGACATTCAGTCAGTAAAAAGAACAAGTTCTTTTTATCACACATCTGTGAGACAATAAGCTTAAAGCAAAACCTAATAAGCTAAAATGGGCTTATACTAACCTAATAAGCTAATCTAAACCTAAATAAGCTATAACTACAAGCTAATAAGCTGAAAATAAGCAAAATCACTCCAACGGTTAGTTAGAACTATTAGGCAAAAAGCCCAAAAGGACTTTTCTAGCTTAAAATTAACCAAGCAAATGGATCCTTATGAGGATTTAAGCACAAAACAAATGAATATTACACCTCAAGGAACATATAACAACAATCCAAAATCATTTTGAAATTAAGAATAAGCCAGGATAAGCACTTGAAAAAGCAAAACTTTTTTTTTCAACACTTGGACAATATTTTGACAGACTATGGAAAAGTACAAACAGGCACTTTTAAGCTTAAAAATAAGCACACAAACAGATCCTTATGGACTTCTAATCTAAAAACAGATAAAATTTAGACCTAAAAGAACAATAATCAAGACTCAAAAAGTATTTTGAAATTCACAATAAGCAACAGTAAGCTTTTGAAAAAACAATTTCTTCATTTTTCACTACTTATCTAAAATTTTGCAAAAAGCTATAAAATCTAAAACAGACTATTAGACACTTACACTACTCAAACTAAACACTTAATCATGCATAAAAATCACTAAACCAAGTAGTCAAACCAAGCTTAAGCTAATAAGCTCTTGTAAACTGTTTTTGAACCTACAGTTTTGATGACTTATAGAAAATGTGTTGATCCCACGCCTTGATCGATTCTTTACGTAGTAAAGTGTTTGTTACCTTGGAAGAATCCAAAATAACAAAGATTGAGACTTTGTATGTATACCAAAGTGTATGCAGAATCTACACTTTGATACTCTAGAGGTGTTTATCAATAAAACAGTGATAACCAAACAAACAATGAACAATGAACAAACTGCTTCAATATTATTAGTAATGCATAAAAAGTACTGCTTAGTTTTCTTTTCTACCTTAGGGATAGGCTCAACTTCTTCCTCATCATCTGACACCTAATCTTCAAAAATTGGAGCATCATTATTCTCTCTAGCTTTTTTAGGTTCTTCTTCCCTAACATGATTAGCAGGATAGAAAAAATTTTCTTTCCAATCTTTGTCTACCTTAAGTGGAGACTTAACTGAGCTAGTTTCAGTAACAGTCTTGTGTTGTTATTTTAAAGAGTCATCAGTATTCTCCTTAGAATTATTTGACTCTCTATCACAAACAGTGGTTGGCTTTAAACTTGAATCCCTAGGACCATATGCATTTACCTCAGGTTGTTTGAATTCTTCAAGACCTGAATAAGATAACTCTAAAGGTGTTGGTCTATTAAGAATCAAGGGATGTGGTGAGGGGACAACATTATAACCAAAACCCTTTTTGCTCTTGTCAGTTACCTGACTTGCTAACAAATCATCTAAGTCTTTTGATGATTTTTTAAACTTTGCAATCTTAAATTCAAACCCCTCCTTTTCTTCCTTAACCTTTTCAAGTTCAGTCTTAAGTAATCCCATTAGATATTCCTTGTGACCTACACTTCTTTTAAGCAAAACAATTTCTTCAGAAAAAAGGACTTCAGATTATTTATATTTAACTACTTGTGCTTCTAAAATTGATAAACCTCTTTTATATGTAGCTGCTTTAAAACCAGTATCATCTAATTTAACAAGTAAATCATCATACTGTTTCTTTAGAGCTTCATAATTTTGCAAACAAGATTTAGAACAAGATTTATCATTTGATACCTCAGAATCTGTGAATGCCATGAGAGCCATGTTTGCTTGAATTTCATCCTCTGCCATGTCACTCCAATCAAATCCAGCACCATCTATAGCACACATTGCCTTTTCAGAAGCATCTTCAATCCTTACTGCCTTTGATGAGCTTCCTTGATTCCAATTTCTGTTGTCTTTACTTCTTGGTGCTCTACATTCTCTGGCAAAATGTCCCATTTTATGACAGTTGAAACATTCTACCTTTGATTTATCATATCCAGCAGTACTGCTTCCATCAATGATGATCTTCCTTCCAGTTCTCTGATAGAACTTTCTTGCCCTCATGCTTAGTAGTGCCATATTCCACTTTAGATCCATCTCTTCCAAATCATCATCATGAAGTTGCTCAAGATCTTCATGAACAAGTTGAGACCCTTGTGGTTGTGTGGACAGAAAGGCATAAACTGTGGCATCACTAAAACTAGCAGTACTAGTTTCAGTACTAGCAGTATTAACCTTGGTGGTGCCAGTACTAACTCCAGTGTTAACAGTATTAATAGTATTAGTACTGCTTGGACTGGAAGTGGTTAGAAATGCCAAGTTCTTATCATCATTGTTAGCAGCAGCAGTTCTCTTAACCTTCTGTTCAACAATTTTAAAATTGTTGTACAAATCATCTAAACCCATAGTATCAAAGTCGGGTTTGTTCATCCAGACTACCACATATGTATCCCATTCAGAAGGTAAGCTCCTCAAAAACTTAACATTTAGATCTTCTGGAGGAGTAACTACACCCAGAATTGCCAATCTACTAACAAGCTTTTGAAGCCTGTTAAAAATAGAATCTAGTGATTCTGAGCTTGAAGCATTAAAGTTTTCATATTGTTGCTTCAGCAAGGCCTTCTGTGTCTTCTTTGAGCATCATTCCCTCCAAAGCGAGCTTTAATGGCAACAAACATTGATTGAGCATCAACATACTGATTAAAAGTAAGTTGATGTTCATTGGGCAGTGCCATTAGCAATAGACTTCGAGCCTTTACATCATTCTTTTTGTAAATCTTTTCTTCAGCAGTAGAGGGCACAGTCATTTTCAATGCTGTTGATGGACCAGATTCTGGTGCTATAACAGGAATAGGTACCCAAGAATTTCCATTTTCTATTACCTCCCATAATGCATAATCTTGGATCTGAAAGTACTGTTTGATCCTTATTTCCCACATCTCATACTCCCCGAGTTTGAGCATGGGAAGCTTTACCAACGTATTGTTCTGAGAATTTTCTAACTCCATTACCTCTAGATTAAAGTTTCTCAAAGCACAGGCTCTGATACCACTTGTTGATCACGCCTGATCGATTCTTTATAAAGTAAAGGGTTTTGTTCCTTGGAAGAATCCAAAATAACAAAGATTGAGACTTTGTATGTATACCAAAGTGTATGCGGAATCTACACTTTGATACTCTAGAGAAGTTTATTAATGGAACAGTAATGACCAAAACAAACAATGAACACAAAACACACTGCTTCAATATTATTAAAATAATACGAGTACTCTTGAAGTACTGGGGTTACAAACCTTGAAGCTATTACAAATTTTCTCTCTAAGTATTTCTAGCACTTGAAATGTATCTCTAAAAGTTCTAGTTTACACTACACTTAGTATCTCCTTTTATAGAAAACAAGGAGTCCTTTACAAAAGATATCTGCCATCTTGTTGGATCCGCTACTATTCAAAAAACTTAAACATCCAGAAATACTCTCTCATGCTATCCTTATCTTCAGTTCTAGCCACTTTGACTATCTGCAGTAATTAAACTCTGTTGTCTAGCAGTAGTAACTAATAATGGCAAGTACTAAGTATGGTCATCTGGCCTTGTACTAACGCCCATTAGTACTGTTGGCAGTATTAAGTCCATTGAAGATTTATTCCTAATAGAGGAGGCTTATGTTGCTCAACCGGAAGGGTTCGTTGATCCTGAACATCCATAAAAAGTCTACCTTTTAAGGAAACCTTTATACGCTTGAGCAGGCCCAACGAGCCTGGTATGGTGAATTCTCCTAATTTCCTGATGTTCCAATGGCTTTTTAAAAGCATTTTAAGCGTTGAGCACTGCCGACATTGGCATTGTTACTCGCAAAATGCACTTCTGGAGGGATAAGTTCCAGGTGACAAACTTGTAAGCAAGATATCAAAGAAAACAATATTGCACTTGCACTATTTCAACGAGGCACAGTACGTGGCGTTATTGCAAGTTGTGCACAAAGTAAGTGGATGAGGAAACAACTTAAAGGTTTATGGCTTAAACTACAACAAAATATGTTGTACTACGATTCACAGTCAGCCATAGCAATCTCATGCATACACCGTACAAACTCTATAACAAAGCTCATCCATACTCGGTATCACGTCATAAAGAGAACAGGTTGATAATGATATTTTTAAATAATATTTTGTCAGAACGGAATACCAATTAGACTGATTAATGTACGGAAAAGCCCTTCCTGAGGATCGGTTTTTGTATTCTTGTACAGAGGATTGGTATGACGATGTTTGGACTCCAGCAGAACCGGAGGTTCTGACAAAACGCTAACTACTTGATATGATAATCAAACATCATCTTGTAAATAATAAAAAAATGCGCTAGGTACATTTTTGTGCATAACCCGGGCCTCATGTAAAGGATAAATACACGGTCTTAGTGCGCATTTTCCTTAACATCGAAAAGCGAAAGTCTTTTCGGTGTTATTTGAGCTACTCTAATCAAAAACATTCAAAGTTTTGAGCTCATGTCAATGGCTTTGCAGTTATTTCTGACTGCAACCGGCTTTTCTATATTCTGAGGAACGATCGTCGTCGAAAAGACAGCGGTTCCCTGACAACGGGTAATTTAATTTTTCCCGGGCATGGATGATTTCATTTCCATGATCATTAAGAATAAGTGTAGTTTCAAGTGTATTTATTTGTCAAAAATTCAAGAGGAAATTTATTTCAATGGGAATAAGTTGTCTTCACAATGAATCAAATTTTCAGTAATCAACTCGGGAAAAGATTTTCAAAGATAATTGACCCACTCAAACATGACTACACTCTTTTAAATAGAAAAAACGGTCAAGTCATTATGTGTGGGAGGAGAAAAAGTGACTAAATAATCTTTAAACGGTCTTTCAAAATAAGTCAGGATTAAACAGTTGAAGTTTTTGATAAGGGGACATATAACAATTTAAAGGAGTTATTATATTAACTACATGTTCCTTAGGATTGTCATTTTCTTCAAACTTTGGGACTTATTTGACAATTGACGACTTAGTGGAAATTCAGGCTTTAAACCTATATACGACTATATTGCCAACGCGTCATCGTATTGTAAAAAAGTCTTAGAATGTTTGGAAATTTCTTTCGTAGTTTAAAAGCCTTGAACTGATTCTCACGGGATAGATTTATGTTTATTAATTCTGCGAACACGATTCTCAAGCATGTGTGAAATATAAGACTTTTTCTGATTCTGAGGTATCAAAAATATCAAGGGGGAAGGAAGTAAATACACTGAAAGGTACAACTACACGTGATAGAATCCATGCCTTATTTAATTGTAGGCCATTCCGGGAAGACAAATGTCTTAACCGCAGAGAAAATTAGTGTTTTATCGTGTTACTTTCCGGTGCGCTATTCCAACCACATAGGAGAAGAGATATCTTGTCATTTATGGTATGCATCAGTTGAGATACCAGGGAAATGTGTTGACAGAAGATTGATTAGAGCGTGAGAAGATTGGTTATGTTTCATTAATGCTTCTTTAACGTCAATCACCAAGCGTGTTTTTAAAGGAGTAGAAATATTTGATCAAAGAGGTACATATTGGTATGATAAGTATGATAATTCCTCTAGTTAGTCAGTATCCGATAGAAAGAAAAGTGTACATTTGGGACTTAGTTGTCTTAGGTGTTATCAGTTCGTCTACTGAGAGGGAATAATTGAGATATCCGGGACTTAGTTGACTTTGGTGTTTCAATTTATATCATCACTATCATGTTAAGAGAAATTTAGACATCCGGGACTTAATTGACTTTGGTGTTGCGGTTTATTAATTGGTACTTCAAAGTTTGGGCGTCAGACTTCACAGTATTCTTAATGAGAATTGGCAAGAAGGCTTTGAATCTTCAGAAAGGGATTGCTGATTCAAAGGAAAAGCTAAGATAACTTCCAAAAGGAGAGTATCAAGACGGACTACAAACTGTTGATTGCTAACATGGACAAAATGACTATGTCATTTTTGGTTTGAACATATTCAGGTTTTGTCTCATACATAATCTTGTGAATATGTAAATGTGTAGTGTAGACTTAAATATAGGCCAATAAATAGTGCTTGTGGTACAAAATCTTCATGATTTTCTTAGTAAATTCAAAATCTTTCAAATTACTGTACTTAGCACTATCTTATATTTTCCTCGCGGATTAAGGGGAGCATTAATTGTTCCATTAAAAACGGCTTGTGATTAACAATTGCACACCATTTCTCCTAATATTTTTATAAATATATTTAATCAATTGATATCCAAATGTCATAATGAGATGAAATTTTTAATAAGGGTGAGAAAATATGATAAAATATGTAATGTATTCATATTACTCATGTGTATTTCTCCACCAACATGTACTAAACTGTTTCGAATACGATGCAAATGTTGAGGCGGGTGCGTTTTAATAAAAGGAAAATCAATCGTGTACTAAACACTTTGGTTAGTTAAATCACAAGTACCTGCTTGAGTTTTAGATAGTGGTTTTTGGCAAGGTGACACTGTACCAAATAGACTGACCATGTATTTACTATTATCGAAGTTTATAGGTGGCAAGGTTTAGGTACTCGTTCCCATGACCCCTTCCAGAACCGGAAAGGAATCTACCCAAGTACAATCCACTAGTTAGTTAGAAGTCCTTAGGTATGATAAATAGGAGTAAAAGTGAGAATAAAGGAATAGTGCCGACTGAGATGAGCTAGTACTGAAAATAAACCCCAATAATGGTAACTAGTCATGAATCGCGGTAAGCACTGAAGGGGTTGAAGATGTAAAACATTCCTGTACGGATAAAGGGTGGTAAAGATAGGGGCCCTCCAAACACTTAGGCAAGAAAAAGGGTAATACATATGCTGTCAGTTCACTAAGATGTTTGCTCGACATTGACTGTGACAGTCAGGGTCCCTGGGATTGCAATGCTCAAACCAGCCCCATGCACACTCAGTTAGCGCTCAAAAGGATTTTTCGTTGGACATTGGTCACAAGTGGGACTAATCATGTAAATAGACTGACTCACGCACGCGCAGTAAGTCGGTAGGGAAAAGGTGGAAGTCAGCTCCAGCCTCCGAGCCTAAAATCAAACGCACTTTTTATGGGGTTCTACAGCCATGAGAATCATCAATTATCTAGGTTGGACGAATTACCAATTTTTTGTTATTCACACACGATGAGTACTGTTTTATCATAAGAGTCCTGCGCTTTATACTTATGATTTTGCTCAGAACATCCGAGTGGATACGTAAGTATCACACGTAAGATGGGAAATCCTGCTTGAGCCAACTTCAAACAAGCTCAGGTAGGTGACTTGTGAGATCATTAAGGGATTCAAACTTGTGAAAACTGGAAAACAACAACGGTGCGATTCTACATGAATCAAACTTGTTCCAGTATACGAATTGACGGTTATTGGACTTTGGAAAACAAATAAAACTTTCGATGTGTTACAAAACTCTTTTGCAAACTATCGCATCGATTGTTTTTACAAATCAATTTCCTATTATTGCTAACTGTTTTATTACAGGATCATTTAAAGATGGAAAGGAAGATACCCTGTTCTAGCATAATCAAGTTCATAAAACCGCGTGCTAATACTCAAATGACACATTGTAAGATATCATGAATGCTCAGTATCTGTTTTTAATGCTTCCGTAAAATTGAATATTCAAGCTTTCAAGATCAAGAAAAGTGTGAGCATATCATTCAGAATGACACAAGTTCACAAGACGGCAAAAGATCACATGATGATGATTAGAGATTATGATTGGATGATGATCTCAAAGAAGCTCAAAGATCACATACAAGTCAAGCTAAAGCCTAAAAGTCTAAAGTTCACTACTTCAGATTCACAAGATACAGATCAATGAAATCAAAACGTCTACGAAGCTTACATAAGTAATCAATCTGAAGATTGAAGAGCTTAAGTTTAGTATTTTTAGGGGTGACCTCCCTTAGGGGGAGATTGTTAGATATTAGAAAAAGACTCGGTCACCCCGTGTATTTTACTGTTCATTATAGCTCGTAGTTTAATAGTTAAACGTACGACTTTCGGTATTGAACCGTGTACTAATACCTGGTGTTGTGTAAGAACTATAAATACCTCTTCCAACTTTAGAAGAGGTAAGCATCTATTCATTTTACACACATTCTTTAGTGGGTTTTCCTTAGTTTCTCTCAGCCATTCTCTCTCTCTAACTTTCTCTCTCTAGATCGCTCTAGATCGCTCTAGATCTATACATGTTTGTGTGAATTCGGGATCCTACAAAAAGCCACTAGAAATAACTTAGAAAATGAGCTTATAGAACTAAAAGATAAATTATTCATATTCGAGAAAAATAAGGGAGTTGATCTCGAATGTGCAGTGTGTCATGTACTTAAAATTGAGAATGAAAAACTCAAAGATGAATCCACCAGATTAAATAAATTTGAAAAGAGTATACATTGCTTGAATGAAATGCTAAGAAATTAAAAACCCTCCGATGATAAATTAGGTTTAGGGTTTAATTCATTTGAAGCATGATCTAGTGGAACAAAGGAAACAAAATTTGTAAAAACTCAGAAAGACGTCCTTGATGGGGTTCCCTTAAATAGGGCGGCCCACAAACATGGGGCGGTCCCCCTTAATGTTCAGGCGGCCCCCAAGTAATAAAGGACCGCCACCCGAGACACCAATATCTGAGAAAGTGTTTCTTTTATAAATCTATTTTGGGTCATAGACCAAAAACACTAATTGTAAACAGAGTTTTAAAGTTCCCGGTTGCTTGTGACAATGAAGTCAAACAATTTTCTATAAACCCTTTGTCAAAACACGGGAGTTGGAATTTAAAAACAAAACTGAGATCAAAAACTCACTCTAGGTGAGTCAAAGAAATAGTATTCTCGTCCTAAATACACCGCCACCAAAAAAGGAAATGTTGGTCATCAAAACCAACCTCGGGGGATTTCCTGTAACTTGGAACAACTTGCCACGACAAAAGTTACATGCCATAGGTAATGTGTCTTCCATTCTCACCATCTAACCAATTGCATCAAAGGCAGGAGGTTTGGCACTAAACAACTTTGGACCCATGTGATATTGCGGGACCAATGTTTGAGTTATTGTTTTATTATAAATGATATGCCTTAGAGTCGACTTGGAACCAATGAATGGATCAAGGATAGCGGATGCTCCAAACATATGAGGGTAACCGAAAGCTCTTCTCCACTTACAAGGCTACAATCGAGGTAATGATTGTTTTTAGGTAGCTAATCTTCGCCGGGAACAGCATTGGCAAAGGTAGATTTCTAATGACTCTCTCAAAATCGATAATGTAGAACATGCTGATAAGCTTAGGACTTTAACTTGGCTTAGTATGGACAAATATGTGAAATCAAGAGAAAGTAACTTTCTCCTGATACATGGTAGTGAATTCATTAGGAATAGGTAAAGTCATAGGTAGAGTTATTAGGGAGAAAGGCTTATCGTAATAAAGTTTAGGCAAAATAAGCCTAAGAATCAATATTTGTTAGCAACGATATTGATGAAAATTCCACTTTGTGGACCATAGGAGATTAGGTACGCGAATATGCGTGTCATTCAAACGTTAGCTCTAAAGAATTAGTTATAGTACTTACCTAGGTATTAAGGTTTGATCAACATTCTTTGTGATGCTGTAAAAATTAGTAAAAACAAGCTCACGCTAGTCACAAAGCTAAGAATTTAGTCTCAACGACTAGATGCTTAGAACTTCTCTACATGAATCTTTTTGGTCCATCCGCCGTACGGAGGAAACCGTTACACCTTAGTCATAGTAGATGACTACTCTAGGTATACTTGGACTAGATTCCTTAAGGATAAAACCGAAGCCTTCGATCAATTCGAAATTTTTAGTAAGAAAATCCAAAATCAACTAGGATGTACAATAGTGTCAATAAGAACTGATCACGGTAGAGAATTTGATAATGAAGTGCAATTTGGAGAATTTTGTGATGCCAACAGTATTACTCATAACTTCTCGGCTCCACGCACTCCTCAATCAAATGGCGTGGTTGAAAGGAAAAATAGGACACTTCAAGAAATGAGTAGAAACTAATGTTGAACGAACTCTATTACCTAAAAGTTTTGGTGTAATGTCGTAGATACTTCAACATATATACTTAACCGAATTCTAATTAGAGCCATCCTAGGAAAAACACCTTATGAAATCTTGAGAGGTAGGAAACCTACTCTTGATTATTTTAGAGTGTTTTAAACACTAAAGATTACCTTACCAAGTTCGACCCAAAGTCTTACGAAGGTGTCTTTCTAGGTTACTCCCAAAATAGTAAAGCCTATATCATTCTTAATAAACACACTAGGAAAATCGAAGAATCACTCAACGTGACATTCGATGAAACTCCTCCACCTGCTAAGACATCACCCTTGGTGGATGATGACCTAGATGAAGAAGAAGCTATTAGGGAAATCGAAAAGGAAAAATTAGAAAAACAATGTGAGATGAAACTCTAGAGATTGATGAAGTAGTCAATATTAAGGAATCTAGGAACCATCTCTTAGAGAATATCATAGGAAACCTTAATCAAAGAACCCTTAGATCACAAGCCCAAAACCAAAGAAACTTTTATTGCTTCATTTCTACCATAGAACCTAAGAATGTAAATGAAGCCTTAGGAGATGAAAGTTGGATAGTCGCCATGCAAGAAGAATTAAATCAATTCATTGCTAACGACGTTTGGGAGTTAGTTCCACAACCTAAGAATATGACAGTTATAGGAACTAAGTGGGTGTTTAGAAATAAGTTAGATGAGAACGGTATTGTTTCTCGAAATAAGGCTAGATTAGTTGCTCAAGGCTACAACCAACAAGAGGGCATCGATTATGATGAAACTTATGCTCCGGTTGCTAGACTTGAGTCGATTAGAATATTATTATCTTATGCTTACGCCTTAGATTTTAAATTATTCCAAATGGATGTAAAAAGTGCGTTCCTGAACGGTTTTATCAATGAGGAGGTATACGTGGCACAACCTCCGGGATTCATTGATTTCGAAAAACCGAATCATGTTTATAAATTAAAGAAAGCTTTATATGGTCTTAAACAAGCACCCAAAGCTTGGTATGATAGATTAAAAGCTTTTCTTATTAAACATGAATATAAAATGGGAATGGTAGATAACACTCTTTTTACTAAGAAGAAAAGATCAAATCTCATCATTGTTCAAATATATGTCGCCGACATTATATTTGGTTCGACTTGCCAAGACATGTGTGATGATTTTGCCAAAATCATGCTTGACGAGTTTGAAATGTGCTTGACGGGTGAACTTAACTCTTCTTCCGTGGTATTACTAATTAACAAATGGGAAGATGGGATTTCTTTAATCAAATCTAAGTAGATTAAAGAAAATGCTTAAGAATGTGGTCTAGATGATTCTAAACAAAATTTTGAAAACCCCCATGTCCTCCAATACCAAACTTACGAAGATGATGAGTGTGAGTGGTAGATAGTACCAAGTATCGATGCATGATCAGGTAGTTTACTATAACCTAACGGAGTAGGCCCGATATCATGTTTGTGGCTGCCTTTTGTGCCCCTTTCAGAGGCTCTATAAAACCTCTCACCTAGAACGGTTAACACATATCTTCCGATACATTAAGGCACTACACATTGGGATTATGGTAACCTAAGTGAACGGCATAGAAACCGTAGTATTGCGACTCTGATCATGCGAGAGATTATGTGGACCGAAAGATCACTAGCGGTATTTGTACGTTCGTGGGATGTTGTTTGACATCTTGGTTCTCGAAGAAACAAACCGCTCTTGCTATATCCACTACAGAAGCCGAATACGTAAGCGCCGGAAAGGCATGTCAACAAGCATTATGGATGAAACAAGCTCTCATCGACTACGACATACTAATCGACGACGTTCCTATCATGTGCGACAATAAAGGCGCGATTGACTTTAGCATAAACCCGGTGCAACACTCTCGTACCAAACACATCAAAATTCGTCACCACTTCCTCCGTGATAATGGTTCAAAAAAGGACATATATCTATCGAAAAAGTATCGTCCGTCGACATCATTTCCAAACAATTCTCACTAAAACCCCTTAAACGTGAATCGTTTAACTATCTACGTCTTGGTTTAGGAATGATGGAACACATTTCATAAATCATTTAAGTACGGCTTCTCTTTCTTCTGTTCTCAATTCTAGTCCGTGTTCCATTCTGTGTCGTGACAACTTAAATAAATTCATCCGAAGTACTTTATAGAAAATTTTAAGATTGGCAAAATGCAAGTTAAAATTGTACTCCTCCTAGTGAATTTTCTGTCGAAAAAGTCAGACATCACTGCTGCGGCGGCCCCCTTTATATAAGGGAAACGCCAAGAGATTTGGGACAGGCATCAAAGAAATCAAAAATATGTTACACCTGAAACCAAAATTTTCAAATCACACAATAACAAACACCCCTCTACCAGCGGCCATTGAAAAATAACTCCAAAATCATAAAAACTCAATATCGACCATTAAAACTTATATTGAAGAACAAATCAAACATCAATAATCATCTAACATCTCTCAAGATCACAATTGTAAGTATTTAACCATTTCTTTCATTTTGAGTCTAGGGTTCATGATGAACACAAAAATTGAAATTGGGTATTTTTCATTTTTATTTCAAATTTGTTCAATTAAAACCACTAGGATACAATGTATAACTAAAATGCTTCCCGTAGATATAGGATTTGCATACATTGATAGGGTTTGTCGAAAAATTATTTCTTTTTAACCAAAACCCTAATTTCATTTTACAAAATCACTCACGTTAGGAACACAATAAAATTGTTGTTTTGCATTGTTAATACAACCCAAAAACGTTTTCAAACACATGCATAATGATCTCATCAACAAATTTCGAGATACATAATTCATATGTATTTTTCGACTTGTTTGGTTGAGCAAAATCAAACTAAGGAGCGTTTGGATTAACTCTTAGGATTTTATATTTAGGTCAAGTTAATCGCAGCTCCACATTTGTTGCATATAGGCACACACTAGCTCATCTTTGCTTAACATTTCTTTTAAACCATGTTGATTTATAACTCTTCTTATTAGGGAACTTGACTAGCAAAAATTATGCTGAGATTATAAAAGACCACGTCATACATCCTAAGAATTTCACATGAATATAGCCATAACCATCCCTTAAAACAAATATTCAAAAACCTTGAAAAACGACTTATTCATGAGGGTCGGGTGGTTTATGATGATTTCACAAATCTAAATTATGTTCGGTCTTTGTTTGGTCTAATCGACTTTGAGTGTCTCATTGACATCAATGAACAAATTTGTCCTCGTTTTATTCTTGAGTTCTATAGTCAATTTCGTCTCTCCTATAATGATGATGGGGAAATTTTTGTTGAATTCATGTTCCAAGATCAATACTACTCTTTTTCTCTTGAAGAGTTTGCTGAAATTCTAGGGGTACCATGCGAAGGCGCATGTGTGTTCACCGACAAGTGGGCTCTCTATGAATTAGCGAAGGTCCTTCCCGGAGATGGGCCATACCAAAACGTATCTTCATTCTGGATGATATCATTACTCTTGTCCGTGTCGACCGTGAAGGTCCTGTCACTCGTGTTCGTCACAAGAAGGAAATTGATGTTATTGAATATCAAGTTCTTACTCGTGAAATTGACCCAACTTTCAAAGACATTGAAACCATTCTTCGAGAAAATGTTTTCGGGCTGGGGGAAATAGGGATCATGTGCCGGCTTGTCTATGCCTCACGATTTACTACATTGCAAATTCTCTGAACTTTGATCTAGCCTACTTCATGGCTAAGAGAATGGAATGTGTATCTGGACAATCAAACCCCATTCTTCCTTATGGTATGTGCTTGACCAAAATTCTCACCCATATCCTCAATGAAAATCCTGAATTACAAAATCCTTCCTATGTCTTGTACAATCGTGTCATGGCCTCCCCCCATCTTCACCTAAACCTCTTTCATCTTCCCAGAGGGCAAGCCTAGAGGACCGTGGCACGGTGAGAAAGGTCGTACACCTCGACGTCTTCATCGCCCACGTCGGTGAACACATCTTCATCTCATCCTACAAAATGTGGATGTAGATGTTGATCACAATGAAGGTACCTGCATACAAGTTATCCTTCCCCCGTTAGTTATGTCATCTCCTTTGACCAATGCAAGGGCCTGAAGTCTTTCAAAATCCCTATTTGAGTGTGATCTCATTTGATCCATTCTACACCGCATACCCGAAAATATCCGTAGTCAATCGCTATAGTAGTCCTGTAGCCAGACGAGATTATGGCGGGATGACGATTGTTACCAATTCTGAGTGCACCCCACAACTTATTCAAATCCTCACACCTTCATAAATCCCAAACACACCCCCCAACAAACCTAAACACACAGAACCCGAGCACCTCCGCGTCCCTGGTGGCCCCCCCCCCCCCCCAGGTCCCCCCCCCCCCCCCCCCCAAGGTCACTCGGGAAAAAAGTCGGCGAAAGGTTGATGGAGGGTACTTTTAAAGAGTGAGATACTAAGGAAATCTCGAGTTTGACATTATTATCTAGATGTTGTTAGAATTTGTATGAGTGGGGTCTTGACTAATGCTACCTGGTTAGTAACGCGAGTACTGGTACTATGGGCCAAATACCTTAGCGGCCTTGGATAGTTCATGTAGGGGTAGCTGAACACGTAAAGAAGGTTTGAATGCACTTATACATTTGAGGTTATGCTGAAGATAGATATACATGTTTATGAACATCACACGTTCTATTTGTATGCTCTTTTGAATTGTTCATAGTAGGCATTGGACGACTGGTGGGAGGGAGATAGCGGATATGAGGGAGCCGTGTTTGAATTAGAGGAGGGTCTTGGAAATTTGTTAATTATAGCAATTTTAGTAAGTGCTGAAAGGTGTTGTGGTTCGTCTCCTGAAAACGGCCCCCCCTTAAACTCTGGGCCGACCCCGCTTATAGATGTTGGCGACCGCCAGGCGGCCCCCTTATATATAAGGGACCGCCGTGTAATTAAGGGACCGCCACCAGGGTCACGGATTTCTGCTATGACTCTCTAAATTTCTGTGCAAGTTGACCACTATCCCATCTAGGCTTAGCTGATTTCTCCTTTTTGATAAACACATTTTGGAATCCTAATACTCAAACCCCATGCTTTACTACTTCAACCTATCTCTTCCACTTTAAATTATGAACAATTTTCATCACCTCATTCATCTTCTTCACTTCACTCTACCATGAATTCCACCAATGCCTCCTCATCCAATCCTTCCAAGAAAATCAAACTCACCATAATCCCTCCTAGACAATTATTTGTCAACATCTCTAGTGATGAAGAAGTGACCACTACACCTTCTCCCACCACCACTTCTTCTTCTCTAAGTGCTCCTAATGCACCATCAAAAACCACATCAACAAAAGAAACCACCTCAAGTCATGAAAACACTTCATCCTCCTTTCAATCTAAGCTACAAATATCACCAACTCCTACAAATGAACCAACCTCTCCTCAAACTCAAAATCCTTTTCTACAAAACCTAATGGATGTTCCTCCAAGGCCATCTAATCCTCAACCTCTCCAAAGCATCCCTTCATTGGATATCACCCTCTCACTATCACCAATCACACCTCTTGAAAATCCCTCAAGTCCACCATCACCACCATCACCTCAACCTCCTATCATGGGACATCCACTTTACTACAACTATCATGACTATCATGGATCAACTTGTGTTTGTTGTTTCCATAACCGTAACCTTCACTTGAATCTTCGAGATGAAATGAACATTATGTTTGCTCATCTCGAGTACCTTATAACCACCGCCTTTTCAACCCATTTTCCACCTCCACCATAGACCCTTTCTAAAATGGTTAAATAATGGGTAGTAGAAAGACATTTTGGTTAAAAGTCATGTCTATGAATCATGAATCTTCTAGGATTAATGTTTTAGTTCATGTTCACCTATGCTCTAATTATCTTATGTTAGGTTATGTTTATTTTGTGATGTATTTTTTTTGTATGCTTGTATTCTCATATATAGTCCTTGTGACCATATATGACTTATCTATGCATTTCAATGAACTTTATTTATGCTTCAAAATGTGTGGATTGAATCCTTAAGATATTTGTCATGCTATGCTTGTTTGCACTTGTACCTCTAATCTTGTTTTGTAGCAAACAAATTATCGTAAGATCGATACCTTGGTGCCCCGAACAAGGGGGAGCTTACATCAAGGGGGAGTCTTGTATCGTCGATTTCTTTCTCTCTACTCAACTCGACGATCAACCTTTTTGGATTCGACAAAAAGGGGGAGAAGTAGAATTAAACTCATTAATAATTTATAAACCTTCAAATTTTATACTAAATGAGTTTATATTTTGTCATCATCAAAAAGGGGGAGATTGTTAATACAAATAATGTCCAAAAACGTTATTTATATTTTTCGACCTCTCAATGTTTTGATAATAACAAAATGTGAAAACGTTTACGATAAAATTAAACGTTTATAAATTACTAATCATAAAATTCTATTTCTAGGATTAATCACTTAAGGTATGGATAAACAAATCATTAAACATGATTAGTGATCAAGAAAATAATTTTTCTTAAATCTTATACTTCCACAAAAATGTTTTTATAAAAATATAAAAACAAATTATTTATTCATTAAAAGAAATGTTTTATTAAAAACATAAAATTTGAATTTCAAATTTTCCCCCCAAAATGGAAGGTTCCATAACAGATACAACCTTCACCACAAAAGGACAAAAAATGGAGCGGAGTCTAGCGGCGGCCCCCTTATATATAAGGGACCGCCGGGACCGCCGCCAGCAACGGTCATTTTTTGTCCCCTATAAATACTGGGCCACCCCATTTCAAAAACAGACTTCCTCTTGCCAAAAATTCTATCAGATCTAGTTTTCTCTCTTTTTCCTTTCTTTCTAAAACACATATCTTGATCACTAACATTCCTTGATTTTGTTTCAAGTGATTAATTCTTTCTTCCTCCCTTCTTCACCTTCTAATCAAGTGCAAGAGAAGAACAATCGTATTCTTCTACATACGAATTGTTATCAAGTGATCTCTCTCTCTTTTCTTCTTCAAGATCACAAACATTCATTACATTTGTTTTGTGTCGTTGTATAAATTGGATCGCGTGTAGATCCAAGTGTGTATATTGTATATTGGTGTGATTTGGATTGTGTGTCAATCCAAGAGTGTATATCTTGTGAGTGTGTGAAGACTTAGTGAAGTCTTAGATTGGTTCTAGCTAAGATTAGGACTCGACATCTAGCTTAGTGTCGGAAAAGTAAGTAAGCGACGTGTAAACGGTTTTCTCCGCCTAAAGGGAGCTTGTTGACATAGTGAAATCTCGAGTGGAGTACTCGGGGAGTGGAGTAGGAACGAAGAGGTGCTTCGTTGCCGAACCACTATAAATATCGGTGTCTTGGTTTGATCGTTTCTTTCCTTACCTCTTTACTTATTACTTGCATTGTTAGATAGTTTTGTTGTGATTCATATTGTTGGTTGATTGACATATAACTCGAATCAAACTATTTCATAAGCAAACTTTTAAAACGCTAATTAATCAATAAAACTATTCAACCTCCCCTTCTAGTTTCTACAAATTTTCTCATTCAAGTTCGTTAGACATAAGAATGAGCATTAAACATTTTCTTTACTTGAGTTAAAAATCATTTTATTAGCTAATTCTTACAAAGCTAACACCGATTCATTCATAGACAAATAACTCGAAATCGAACATAAAGATGAAGCCTTTCGACCTATTTCCACATTCATGAGAGATCAAATGATTAACAATGATTCAGGTATTCAAATATCTAGTTTAATATCATCATAACCATATTCATCAGTTATTTAACATGTTCATATTACGACTCTCAATAGATCCCAAACAAAGATAAGATAACTACTCCATATAGATCGAAATAAAACTCATAACAAGCATATTAAATCTAGAAATCATATTATTATAGGAAGGAACAAGGTTTATACCAATTTCACAAGCTAAAATGGATGATTCCCCAAGAACTTTAACAACTTAAACCCGAAAACTATTAACTACTATCTCACAGCAGCTACACTTCTAAGTTTTGGCTTCCTTTTAACCTCCTTTGTATGAGTAAAACCTTGAGTTGGATGGATATTGAGTGTGATCAACCACAATTCCCAAAATCCTTCCCTACTTCATTGATTCTTTCTCTCTAAGTGATTGTATGTGTTTTGTTGTTGTTGTAGTGATGATAGACTCCGAAATTTGGCTCCTATTTAAAGCCTCCATGATCCCATCAGTTGGTATGAAGAAGGGAAGTGAAAAGCCATGGCTTCAATACTCAAAGTTAATGATTTGTGTAACTGCAGCCTCAAGTGCACTGCACTTCATAAAAAGTGCGCCGTACTTTCTTAAATAATAAATTTTCTCTTTCCCCATCCATAAGTACGCTGCACTTTATAAGAAGTGCGCCGCACTTGTCATTTTTGCATTTAATACTTCTTTCCTTCTCTTTTAGATCCTTCTTTTAACACCCGTTAGTGTATTTAACGGATATCTTTAGCATTTTTAGTCCTTTTCGTGATCTTTGGTCCTGAAACAACTTTTACTTAAATAAGTAACTAAACATGTAATATTTAATATATTTAAATAGATAATTTATACATTTACGAGGGATGTTTTATCTATATTTAGAGTGTTATCAAATCCCCCATACTTAGCTATTGCTTGTCCTTAAGCAATCAAAGTGAAAGTACTTCGTTTTTAGTGGAAGAATAAACAAGTTAATGATCACAAACAGAAGATAACGCGACAAAGCAACTCACGAATTTTTCAAAGATAATTTTAATTCACACACGCTTATATTTAGTGAAGTAAATGGTATATGTAAATCACTCAATCGCACAGTCATGAATTGTTCAAATTACCAGAGGCTTGTACGAGAAAATAAACTGCACCGACGTGGCGTAAGCACCAGACACACTTATCAAAAGAAAAAGGGTTTTATTAAAATGACATGGGAATTTGGGTTTATATATTTTGGAATTTTTTATTTTTATTTCAAAAAGGCTATAAATAAGTTATAATCAACAATATATGTATGTGTACTAACATTCCTTTTCACCTTTCTGGCTTATTGTTGCCTTATTACTTTTACATTTTTTCTTTCACTTGGGGATACTTACTTTCCCCATACTTATGATAAGCACACTATTTCAAACGAACTTTAGAAGTTTGCAACCTTCGCATTTCATTATAATAGCGATACCAGCATTAACGTGCAACAATATATACGGATAATGTGTCAAATAATTTAATTATAAACATTCAACATGGGTTAGGCTAAGGCTTTATGTTTTAATATTCCTCCTCTTTATTTTTGTATGATCGGGTTTCTTTATCAAAACATGTCTATATCACGCAAACGTGATCTTACTGCGCTCTCGTTAAGATTTCAGGTACAAGTTCTAGAATTAACAAATCACTGGCACACTCATACAATTTAAACCGATACCAATGCTCTAGAAAAGGCAACAAAACTACAAATATACAGCCGTAACGACGGATGAAACACTTGCAATTGCATTCAAACCTTAACTCGAGAAAGCTAAAAGTAAAAATTATTTCCACAAGATTTAAAGTTTAACCTTACATTTTTGGGGTAATGGGTATAAATATGCTAGTAGAGTTATCAATCTAGAGTCAGATTTGCTTATAGGTGATCAATAAAACGTTCCTTCTTCCAAAATTTTAAGTTATATATTTCTGCTTATTTTAGTCTATACTAGTTTTTATATATTAAGAATGTTGATAGAAATAATGCCTAAAAACGTTATTAATATTTTTTGACCTCTCTACATTTTAATAATGACAAAATGTAAAAACGATTAATGAAAATTTATTTGTAAACAAGTAATTAGTAGTAAATTTTTATTTTGAAAATTTAATCACTTAAATGTATGAATAAACATATGCTTAATGCATTTCATGATCAAATGAATTTTTATTTAACCTCACATTTTTTATAAAAATATCACAAACATTTTTATATATTTTACAAAACATTTTTAGATTTAAAAGAAATGTTTTATTCAAATAAATATTTTGAATTCAATTTTTTTACCTAAAAACGGTTAGAAATGTTCCAGAAAATACCTCCCTCAGAAAAGACAAAAAAGGGAGCGTCTGAGGCTGGGCGGCCCCCTTAATTATAAGGGCGGTCCCCTTAATTATTAAGGGTACCGACACCCTATTTAAGGGGACCGCCCAGACAAATTGTCAGACCAGTTTGCCTATAAATACTAGACTATTTCCCACTAATTTTCTCATCTTTTGCACACACTTTTTTCAGTTCTAAATCAGTTTAAACTCTCCTTTCTTTCCTTTAATCATTTAATAATAAAGCTTTGTTTCCAAGTGATCCAAGCTTTAATTCCCAAGTGCAAGAGAATACTTTCTACCATCAAGTGAAGAAGTAGTATAGCTTAGAGTGTGTTCTTGCAACATTGTTGCAATTGTATCATATCTTGTAAATATTTTGTATATTGTGAAGGTGTGTATTGTAGTTGTGTATATTAAGTAGATTGTGGTGATCATTGTAAGTATAGCTAGATCGGGGTGATCTTAGTAAGTAGTGTTAGATTGTTGAGTTCAAGAATAGTGTTTAGTGAAGTGAAGTTGTGTAAGAGGTATAGAGAGGTTGTGAAGGAGTTGTGAAGATAAAGTGCAGTTGTGAAGTGCAGAGAAAGTAGTGTTGTGAAGTTAAAGTGTGAATTGTCGTGAAGTAGTGCTGGTTAGTTGTTTATGATAGATTGGTTTCCTAGATTAGAACTTTACATTACGCTTAGTGTCGGAAATTGGAGTAAGCTAAGTTGTGTACGGTTTTCTCCGCCTAAAGGGAGCTTGTTGACATAGTGAAGAAAACTCTCGAGTTTGGTGTCCGGGGAGTGGAGTAGGGTGAAGAGGTGTTTCGTTACCGAACCACTATAAATCATCATGTTGTGGTTTGATCTTTTCATCTCTTCTCTCTTATCTTGCATACTTATTTCATATCTTGTCATTACTTATTTGATTAGTTAGATTGTTCATATTGTCCACATTGTGAATTCACATAAAGTCGAATCTAATCTTTTATAAATAAACAACACTTTGAATTAAAAAGCGATAAACTATTCAACCCCTCTTCTAGTTTTCCACAATTGGTATCAAGAGCCACGTCAAACAAGATTTTTAAAATAAACTGTATTTTAAAACTTGAATCGATCTATGGAATCGGAAAAATATTTAGAAGGGTAATCTATGCAAAGACCACCACTATTTGAAAGTGATGGATTTATTTATTGGAAAAATAGATTCGAAACTTATGTGAAATCAAAAGATCTAGATCTTTGGCATGTTATTACCTATTGTGATTTTCCTCCTATTCAAAATAATCCCAAAACTAAAAATGATGAAATTTTACCATTTGATAAACAAAACGATGATCTTAAAAAGAAACTTGCAAAAAATAATGAAGCTAAAATGGTGATTTATAATGCTTTACCACGTAAAGAATACGAAAGGATTTTTATGTGTAAAATCGCAAAAGAAATTTAAGATACTTTATTAATCCCTCACTAAGGTAAGAGTCAAGTCAAAGATAATAAAATAGATCTCCTTGTTCAACAATATGAACAATTTACGATTCCGGAAGAGGAATCGATAGATAATGCTTTTGCTAGATTTAATACTATTATTACTAGTCTAAAAGCACTTGATGAAAGTTTTTCTAGCAAGAATTATGTTAGGAAATCTCTTAGGTCACTTCATCCTAAATGGCGTGCAAAGGTTACGGCTATTGAAGAATCAAAGGACTTAACATCTCTATCACTTGATGAACTCATTGGAAACTTAAAAGTTTATGAAGTAATAATTAATAAAGATTCTGAAATGGTTAAAGGCAAAAGAGAACAAAATAGATCTCTTGGCTTGAAGGCCAAAAAGGAATCAAGTGATGAAGATAGTTCGGCTTCCGATAGAGAGCAAAGAATATGCCATAGCCGTTAAAAGAATAAGAAGTTCTTCAAAGACGAGGAAGATTTGTAAGACAACCACGAGACGAAAGAAAGTCATCTCAAAGAAGTAAAAATGACAAAAATGGTAAAAGTAAAAGAAAATGCTTTAGATGTGGAGATCCATGTCATTCATCGGAAGATTGTCCAAGTCGCAAGAAGCCAAAACCAAAGAAGCTTTTATTGGAGGAGCATGGAGTGATAGTGGCGAAGATGAGTAAGAAAAGGCTAAAGACGAAACTTGTGTTGTAGCTCAAGCATCCAATGAGATATGCTTAGGAATAAACTTAGAGGCCGACAAGTGGATTAAAGATAGTGGATGCTCGAAACATATGACGGGTAATCAAAAGTTTTTTTCTACATACAAAGTGTACAACTGAGGGAACGTCATTTTTTCGGAAAAGTAATTTACGCCGATAAATCATAGGCGGCAAATGTACGATTTTCAGACTCCTAATTATTAACAATGTTGAGCAGTAGATAATTTAAAAATTAATTTCTTAGTTTTGGTCAATAAGTGATAATAAAAATGCAAAGTAGTATTTACCGACATAATAGTGAAATACTCAAAGATGAAAAGGTTAAGGTAGATGAATTAGAAAAAGAGGGGCTTAGTGATGAAATTAGGGAAAAAAACCAGAAGATAAAAATCGTCTTGCAACTTTAGCGAAAAATCCACCATATGGCATAGGAGATTTAGTGTCACGTAAATATGCAAATTAATTCAATATTGGTTTAGGAATTAGTTAGAAAATTTACCTAAGCTTAAATTTGACTAACCTTTTGTGGACGCTTGCAAAATTAGAAGCAAACTCGCGGTTAGTCACAAAGCCAAAAACATTAGTCATTCAAACAACTAGATGCTTAGAACTATTACACTTGGACTTATTTGGACCTTCCACCGTATAGAGTTATGGAGGAAATCGTTACACCTTAGTAATTGTAGATGACTATTCTCGATATACATGGACAAGATTCTTAGGAAATAAAACCGAAGCTTTTAAAGACTTTGAAATATTTAGCAAAATTATTCAAAACAAATTAGGATGTTCCATAGTGTCAATTAGAACGGATCATGGTCGGGAATTTGATAATGAAGTACAATTCGGAAACTATTGTGAGTTAAACGGAATTTCTCACAATTTCTCCGCTCCTCGTACTCCACAATCAAACGGGGTAGTAGAAAGAAAGAACCGCACTCTACAAGAAATGAGTAGAACCATGCTAAATGAACAATCCATTCCATAAAATTTTTGGAGTAATGCGGTCGATACATCAACCTACATAATAAATAGAATCTCCATTAGACATATTTTAGGAAAAACTCCATACGAGTTATTAAGAGGTAGAAAACCAAACCTTAACTATTTTAAAGTATTTGGAAGTAAATGCTTCATTCTTAATACAAAAGATTACCTCACCAAGTTCGACCCAAAGTCGTATGAAGGTGTTTTCTTAGGATACTCTCAAAATAGTAAAGCCTATATAATTCTTAACAAACAAACAATGAAAGTCGAAGAATCCTTAAATGTGACATTCGATGAAACTCCTCCACCACCTAAAACATCACCTTTGGAGGATGATGATTTAGTAGAAGAACAAGCTATTGAGGTTAGTAAAACAAAACCCTTAGGAAATGATCTCGAAGATAAATCTTTAGAAAATAATGAAATCATAAACATAAAAGAATCAAAGAGTCATCCATTAGAAAATGTTTTAGGTAATCTAAATCAAAGAACCCTTAGATCACAAGCCTAAGACAAAAGTAATTTCTTTTATTTTCTTTCAACCATAGAACCTAAAAATATAAATGAAGCACTAAAAGATGAAAGTTGGGTAATTGCTATGCAAGAAGAATTAAACCCACTCATATCAAATGATGTTTGGGAATTAGTCCTAAATCCTAAGGATATGACCATAATTGGAACTAAATGGGTATTTAGAAATAAGCTTGACGAAAATGGTATCGTATCTAGAAACAAAGCTAGGCTAGTTGCCCAAGGATATAATCAACAAGAAGGAATTGATTATGACAAAACTTATACACCCGTAGCTAGATTAGAATCCATAAGAATATTGTTAGCTTATGCATGCACACTAGACTTCAAATTATTTCAAATGGATGTAAAGAGTGCATTCCTTAAAGGTTTTATCAATGAGCAGGTTTACATGGCACAACCTTTGGGATTCATTGACTTCGCAAAACCTAATCATGTCTATAGACTTAAGAAAGCTCTTTACGGACTTAAACAAGCTCCTAAAGCTTGGTACGATAGATTGAAATCCTTTCTTATTAAACATGATTACACCATGGGAATGGTAGATAACATACTCTTTACTAAAAAGAATGACCCCAATCTCATCATTGTCCAAATATATGTCAATGACATTATATTCGAATCAACTTGTCAAGAGATGTGTGATGATTTTGCCAAAATCATGCATGACGAGTTTGAAATGAGTATGATAAGGGAACTAAATTTTTTCTTAGGACTACAAATAAAACAATTAGAAGATGGTATATTCTTTAATCAATCAAAATATATAAAAGAGATGCTTAAGAAATTTGGATTAGAAGACTCTAAGCCAATGAAAACTCCTATATCCACGGAAACGAAACTCACGAAAGACGTAGAAGGTGAGTCCGTAGATAACACCAAATATAGAGGTATGATAGGAAGTTTATTATACTTAATGGCAAGTAGGCCTGATATCATGTTTAGTGTTTGCCTTTGTGCACGCTTCCAAGAGGATCCTAAAATCTCTCACCTTGAAGCGGTTAAACGTATCTTCTGATACGTTAAAGGCACTATGCACTTAGGATTATGGTATCCTAAGGGGTCCGGCATAGAAACCATAGTATATGCGGACTCTGATCATGCGGGAGATTATGTGGACCGAAAAAGCACTAGCGGTATTTGCACATTCATGGGATGTTGTTTAACATCTTGATTTTCGAAGAAGCAAGTCGCTCTTGCTATTTCCACTACCGAATCTGAATATGTAAGCGTCGGAAAGGCATGTCAACAAGCACAATGGATGAAACAAGCTCTCGTAGATAATGGCATTAGGTTAGATGACATTTCTATAATGTGTGATAACAAAGGGGCTATAGACTTAAGCAAAAATCCTATACAACACTCTCGTACAAAACACATTGAGATTCGTCACTATTTCCTTCATGGCAATGTTCAAAAAGGAAATATTTTCATAGAAAAGGTGTCATCGGAAGATAACATTGCCAATATTCTAACTAAACCCCTTAAACGTGAACCCTTCAATTACTTACGTCTAGGTCTAGGAATGATGGAACAAATTGATTAAAAAACTTACTAAGTAGTCTCATTACCATAAATGACTGATAAGGTACTTAAAAGTAAACAAGAATAATGAACTGAAATCAAATCTGAAATGCCAAAATTGAAAAATTAAGAAAAAAAATTTGTTAGATGGGCGGCCTCCTTAATTCTTAACGGGCGGTCCCCTTAAAATTAAAGGGGCCTGCCATACAATTAAGGAGACCGGCCATCTGACAGTAAAAAAAGTTTTTATTTTTTATTTTCTCTCTTTCTGAGTCTAGGATTCTATTTTGCACAAAATCAAAGATTGGGAACTTTTCAAAAGAATAATTTATATACAAGATTACGTAACCTTGATTTAGCCAAAGTTTAAGATTTTTTTTTAATATATGTATATGTAAGTCCCAATACATCTTGTCAAAATCCTTCTCACGACTAGGAGTACATGCAAAAATCTATTTTCATACATTATTGATATATGCTAAAAACATTTTTCAAAATCATGCATAATGATCTCGCACTTGATGTCAAAATATATAATCTAATATATATATATCGACAATCTTAATTGAGCAACATTAAATCAAGGAGCACTTAGATTATTTTTTAGGTTTTCTTTTCTTAGAGTCGAAATAATCATCACTCTATATTTGTCGCATATAGGTACACACTAGGGTCATAAATACAAACACAAGTCCCATTCAAATATGTTTACAACATACTTTTCTTGTTTAAGAAATCTTAGGATCATTACAACTATTAGGAGTATTAAAACAATTTGTTTAATATGGTTTCTATCGAAGACTTTTATTTTACCTTCTTGCATGCTTGTCTACATGTTCTTACTTGCTAAATGCCCTTAGTCTTGATCATGTTTAAAACAAAATTAGGACTTTGTTTGCCTATCTTCTTGCTTGTTAAATATTGTAGTATTAATTGACATAAAAATTAGGACTTGCTGCAAAATGGCCACAAAACAGTCTACCTTTATACCATTTCCTAAAAGAAAACAAAAACCTAGACTTTCGGGACACTTCAAGGTGGCCACCCCCTTAATTCAAATGGGCGGTCCCCTTAAAATTAAAGGGGCCGACCATATAATTAAGGGGACCGGCCACCTGAAGCACGAATTTTACTATTTCTTCTTGCTTTTTGACCCTCATTCACCTAGACCTAGCTAAAATTTCCCAGAACTCACCAACATTCCTTGGATTGGCTTTCTAGCAATGTCTATCCACCCTAAATTACACCATTTCCCTAGTATAAATCAACCCTCATCCTCAACATAATCACCACACTTATCTTGTCTTCTCAAATGTCTTCCCCTCACAAACCTTTACCCAAACTTTCATGGGTAGCCAAAATATCCGTAAGACCCTTTTAGAGAAAGAAATTGAACTATTGTAACACATCAAATGAGATTGATGTTAACTTACCAACACCAATGCCCAAACCACAATCTCCTATCAATGAACCATCATAAGCAAACACCCCTACTACTCATTCAAACCATGTTTCACTACAATCTCAATCACTTCCACTTAGTGATTCTTGTAACACTAATGTTAGACAAGCTTCCATTCCACCACAAAGCATCAATCAATCTCAACCCCCATTTCCTCACTTACTTATCAATCCATATGTTGCTAGTGTGCTCCATGCTCAAACTCCACCATCACCTCAAGGTGACAACCACACTCAACCTCCACTTCCTCCATCTCCAAGTAGAGAAATGCTTATGAATGACATTAATCAACTTCAAGACCTATCAAACCTCCTTGCTATGTATCTCTCATAACGTAATACTTCCTCATCACCTTACTCTCTAAATTTACCTCACATCCTCAACTTGTATCAAGTTGAACAACATGTTGGTTATTGTCCTTGTTGCATATACACCAAAAAACAATTCCTAACCTTGAGTGAAGATATCAATTGGATTGAATTTCTTCTTACTCGACCACAACTACCACCTCAAATACAACGTGACTATCCTCCAACAACCACCTCCGCTCCAAACTCTCCACCAATAACCAACTAAGCATGATACATGCCAACTTTTTCTCGCTTTCAAATAAATAACCAACCCCCTCCTTTTGCAAGCAAGTCCTATGGAATTCTAGGAATATTAGGACCTTTGTAGTTCACTTCTATGTATGTTGTATTAATATGCTTCAAGCATATTATTTCTATTTGATGTATGCATGATTGTGTTTTATACACAATTTTCATGTTTAAATGAATGGTCTTTAGTATTATGCTTTTAAATATGCACTTGCTTGTCTTTATAATTTTTTTAAACTTTATAAGTTGTGGGTGTTAGCTTCACAAATAACATGGCACTTGTTAAGCATTATCAACATATTTTTATATTTTTCTTCTCTTTGCTCTATATTTTAGAAATATTAGTGTGGTTCTTCTAACTTGTTTTTGTAGCAAAGTTATCATAGCTTGATTCCTTGGTTCCCTCGAACAAGAGGGAGTACACATCAAGGAGGAGCATTTATTCTGTTGGTTTTACTAACATTTATCGGCGACGCCTTTTTGATTCTACAAAAAGAGGGAGAAATGGATATAAAACTCACTAAATACTTGTTTAAATATAATTTTACATTTAATGAGTTTAGATTTTGTAATCATCAAAAAGGGAGAGATTGTTGATAGAAATAATGCCTAAAAATGTTATTAATATTTTTCGACCTCTCTACGTTTTGATAATCACAAAATGTAAAAATGATTAATGAAAAATTGTTTGTAACCAAGTAATTAGTAGTAAATTTTTATTTGAAAATTTAATCACTTAAATGTATGAATAAACATATGCTTAATGCATTTTATGATCAAAGGAATTTTTACTTAACCTCATATTTTTTATAAAAAGGTCACAAACATTTTTATATATTTTACAAAACATTTTTAGATTTAAAAGAAATGTTTTATTTAATTAAATATTTTGAATTCAAATTTTCTACCTAAAAACGGCTAGAAATGTTCCAGAAAACACCTTCCCCGAAAAAGACAAAAAAGGGAGCGTCTGAGGCTGGGCGGCCCCCTTAATTATTAAGGGGACCGGCACCCTATTTAAGGGGACCGCCCAGATAAATTGTCAGACCAGTTTGCTTATAAATACTGGACTATTCACCACTGATTATCTCACCTTTTGCACACACTTTCTTTCTGTTCTAAATCAGTTTATACTCTCCTTTCTTTCCTTTAATCATTTAATCATAAAGCTTTGTTTCCAAGTGATCCAAGCTTTTATTCTCAAGTGCAAGAGAAGAATACTTCCTACCATCAAGTGAAGAAGTATTATAGCTTAGAGTGTGTTCTTGCAACCTTGTTGCAATTGTATCATATCTTGTAAATCTTTTGTATATTGTGAAGGTGTGTATTGTAGTTATGTATATTAAGTAGGTTGTGGTGATCATTGTAAGTATAGCTAGATCAGGATGATCTTAGTAAGTAGTGTTAGATTGGTGTGTTCAAGATAGTGTTTAGTTGAAGTGAAGTTGTGAAGAGAGGTATAGAAAGGCTGTGAAGGAGTTGTGAAGTGAAGTGAAGTTGTGAAGTAAAGTGAAGTTATGAAGTGAAGAAAAAGTAGTGTGGTGAAGGGAAGTAGTGAATTGTCGTGAAGTAGTGTGGTTAGTTATGATAGATTGGTTCTACCTAGGATTAGAACTCGACATTATGCTTAGTGTCATAAATTGGTTTAAGCTAAGTTGTGTACGGTTTTCTCCGCCTAAAGGGAGCTTGTTGACATAGTGAAGAAAACTCTCTAGTTTGGTGCTCGGGGAGTAGAGTAAGGTGAAGAGGTGCTTCGTTGCCGAACCACTATAAATCATCGTGTTGTGGTTTGATCTTTCCATCTCTTATCTCTTATCTTGCATACTTATTTTATATCTTTTCATTTCTTATTTGATTAGTTAGATTGTTCATATTGTACACATTGTGAATTCACATAAAGTCGAATCTAATCTTTTATAAACAAACAACACTTTGAATTAAAAAGCGGTAAACTGTTCAACCCCCTTCTAGTTTTCCATAAAGAAAACATAGATAAGCATTTATTTTGAAATTTTAGTTTTCCTATTTATTTCCCCCATACTTAATATGAGCGTTGTCCCTAATGCGAGAAATAATTATAAGAAAAAGATAAATTGTAAAAGTAAATTGAATGTAACTTCCCTTATGATGAATTCAACAAAATATGTCTGAATCTAAGTGGTAGTCTTCGAGCACAAATTCATACATCTTTCCACTTTTTCTTTTTCTTCATGTGATAATGATAAACAAACAATACACAATGTAAATAATACAAAGTACACATAATAATAATAAGTAGCATAAGTACTAGTATAAACTATAAAATATTGTTTTAATGCCAACATAAGCATATTACACACCATAATAATAGTAATATTGTTTTTAAAACTTGTTTTAAAACTTATGACCCACACACGGTTACCTAAATCAACCTGTGCCATATCGACATTAATCCTTATCCTCCTCATCATAGCTTGGGGGTGCATATGCTCTCTGCAGTGTATATCCATAGTGTCCAGCCATGTGCTCAAAAAGTCCAGCATATCTGTCAGTATGGTAAAGCTGTCTCCTTGACATCCTCTCTAACGTCCTTTGTCGAATCTCCATACGACCCATCCTGTGGTATAAATCCTGCATAGATGGATGCGAGCCTCTAGGCATAGCAACTCGTGGTTCTCCGGGTGCTGGGTCCTCAGCAATCAACTTCCCATTAGGGCCGATCAGCTCCCTAAGGGTGGTCATATCCAGTGCTCACAATAAGTTAGGGCACTCAAACTATTCAGCACTTTATCAGTCAGTAAACCCATTCCCTTTGCAAGCTTTGTGATAATCTGCCCACGGCAAATCATACTATCTTTTTGACTTCTAACTCCCTTTCGCTTAAGCCATTTTGCCATCAACTAGGCCGCATTCGCATAACCATTTTGATGCTTCGCTTCAAACATACTCATTAACCAGAATTCATTTCTTTGCATCTTATCATACCTAGACGTTCTTTGACATAAACCATACGTGATCATCTTTTGTAGCACTCTCAGTATAGGACTCCTAATAGTCGAGGCAAGACTTCTAGACAAATGTAGCTCCTCCTCGCTACTTATGCTCAACCAGTAGTCCTTAGCATTAAAGTTTTCATTACTACGTAATCCTCCTTTAAACTAAACTTTAAAACATTCTTTATTAATCTCATCAGAATGGTATAAACTCAAACGTCTAGCAAACTTAAGCAAAGTCAAGGTGTGACCTCGACCTGCAAGTCTGAACTTAATCAACTTCTTAGTCATCAACTCATCATCCATCACTACCTCATCAAACTCATAAGTGGAGTAAAACTCATGACATAGCTCGGTGTAAATAGGTTCATTTATGTCAAAAATACGCCTCTAAGCTTCAAATCTGAATATTTCTTCTTGTCCTCCTACCTCATACACCTTGATCTCTAGCATTGCCTCAATCTCTTTAGCACAACCCATATTGTTCAATACACCCCAATCCATAATTACCGATGAATAAATCTGTTTTGGTAGCAAACGTGCAAGGTTAGCGTTGTATCTACTCTTTGCAGCTCTGTTACTTAATCCCCATAGCAAAAATTCGTGGTAAACATGTGGGAGCATCGCTTCCTCCACGGTTTCATGTTGTCGAGACCGTTTGAGTTGGGAAGAACCGGCTTCGTCATCGTGTGTTCCAACTGTCTACACATCATAAAAGTATGGCGCACTTCACATGAAGTGCGGCGTACTTTCAGATTTTTTACTAGGTGCGCCGGTTTTCATAGAAAACACGGCGTACTTCCTGGGTTTTCTAAGAAAATTTTGGATTTTTCTGCAAATAATTAAATATATATAACTTTTTGAACAGTAAATTTTTCCAAAATTATTCTCAAATCAAATAATATAAAAATGTATTTAACTAACGTGAAATTGATTCGTAATAAACACATTTCTTAGCAACAATATACATTTATAAGCATAAAAATATGTTTTTCTAAATTATCAATTAGATGTAGGTATATATAAACCCTAATTAGAATAAATAACAATAATAAATGGTTAAAAACATAATTAACATACCCTTGGCATTGTTACGGAGTTGATGGATTAGTTTTTGAGATTTTTCAAAATTTTGTGTAGAGCACGGCGATTTTGAGAGAGTTTTTGTGTTTTAAGTGTGAGAAAGGTTATAAGTATATATGTGAAACCGCCCAAAACTGTGGCGCACTTCACAAGAAGTGTGGCGTACTTCTGACTTATTTTGTTACCAGCTCTTAATTTTTTTAATGTATAAAGCATAATGTAAATTTAAATATAACCTCAATCCATTAATATTGATATTAATTTCCATAAATAGCCATACATCAAAGATCAAAGATCAATCCAATATGGATTTATAATTCTTTGACTTGTTTTATTTAATAAGACTCAACAATGAAAATGAAAAAATACACACGAAGGAGTGTGGAGTACACTCCGTTTTATTCGATCTTATAAGATTTCTTGTTCAATACCAGTCTTGCAACATAATATTGCTCAACCTGTAAGACCTTGACAACTCCCTCTCATTAGCTTTGGTTTCACAACCTTGACCGTAAATATTTCTATATGGGTCAACTATTCTGATTTTTGTGTGCCACTTTTCGTCACCAACTCCCTTCTTAGAAAAATTATCCGAGTAACTTGGTATCCACTCAATGTGTTGTAAGGGTACTAGTAATGATCCTAAGAAAGTAACCATCTTCTTCCAGACGCATACTTTTTTAAATGGATTCAAAGCCTCTTGGAGAGCTAATGGTCGATCCAATGGGTCATCACAGTTTAGATAAATCATAAGAGTTGGTCCATAAAATGGCTTTCCATTCTTGTCTCTTTTCACATAGTACTCTTCTCCATCTTCACTATATTTTTCTTCTTCTTTGCTTTTCACTGTAGCAATATAAAAGTCTTGATGGTAGATACCATCAAAAGTGGAAGTAGTTCCCTTGATAGTATTTATAATTCCTCCACATGTATAAAGGAAACTTCTTCCCATAACTATAGGCACATCTTTGTCTACTGGCATGTCCAAGATTAGAGATTTTGCTAGTATTGTGGTAACCCCAATTTGGCATAAAACATCTCTTAAAATTCCCATTGGCTCAGCCTTCGAGTAGTTCAGCATAGTGATTTTCTTGGCTATAGGTTTAGCGTCTTCCCTTCTCAGCTTTGTATAAAGTTGATATGGTAGAACATTGATATTAGATCCAGTGTCAGCTAAAGCAAACGAGTCAACTTTTGCCTCGAGATGAATAGGAAGAACGAAAACTTCTGGGTTATTTTTTCTTTTAACGTCTTGTATCCTTTGATCACTTACTTGGTAGCCTCTTCTTCATCAGCCTTTACTTCTCTATCAAGCTTGATTTTGTCCAACATCACACTGTCTAGTAACTTTTTATGTTGATCAATGAACTTAATGGTTTCAATTATAGGCCTTGGATCTTGTAAAATCAAAACTCGTTCATAGATATCTTTTTTAAGGGCCTCATGATCCATTCCTTCTTGAATTAGTGGTCTTCTCACAGTCAAAGATGGTCCTTCGTCACTATGAGTCATCTTGTAATTTCCATCAGGCTTTTTCTTATTTCTAGAACTGTTAGGATTAAGAAAAAGACTCGGTCACCCCATGCTTTCTTATATTTAGCATAGCTCATAGTTTTTATTAGTAATAGTATGATTTATGGTGTGGGCCGGGTCTTTACCCACTGTAAGCCCACACCATAGCCTGTTTTATGGGGCATTTTTGTAAGAACTATTTAAACCCTCTCCACACATGGAGAGGGTGTTGGTGAAATCATTTGACACACACTTCTAAGTGTGTTTTTCTCTAGTTTTCTCTCCATCCATCTCTCTCTCTCTAACTTTCTCTCTCTAAAGATGACTACTTCCATCTTTGAGCTACCTAGACCACCGGATCTGAATTTCTTTGATTCTAACAATTGGTATCAAGAGCCATGGTTACACTCTTGGGTCGGTTCTACTTTGTTTATGGTCCGGTTGGTCTCGTGTCCCAAATCTGTCATTTTTATCATTGTTTATTGTTACTGTTCATGTCACTATTCTTGTTACTGTTTATGTGTTGGTCACTATTCATGATGTTACTGTTCATCATGGTTTATATTTTTTTAAATGTCAAGAACATGTGGTGTGGTTGTTGATGATAATTTTGGTCTCTCATTTGTGTTTGATGTTCAAATCTGTTATTTTTTATTGTGCTTAGAAGACAAGTTTGAAGAACAAATCTGAGTTTTGTATTATGTTTCTTGGTTGCGTTTTGATGCAAGAGAAAAAGACAAAACATAGATCCAGAATTTAAGGGAAAAGTAAAAAAATTCTGCAGGTTGCGTTTTGCCTCTAAAAGCTGCGTTTTGGGTGTTGCGTTTTGACAGGTTGGCTGCGTTTTGACGTTGCGTTTTGCCAAGATGAAGACCCTTTTTGCAAGAACATAGAAAAGAAATGCTGCCAAAATTTTGTGTATGTTGCGTTTTGTATCAAAACGCAAGACAACTTGCGTTTTGGCTATGGTGACATGCCTAGTTGCGTTTTGCCACCCAAGACTCAAACCGAGTCAACTCGGTATTTACCGAGTTAACCCGGTCAACTCAAGTGAGTCTAGTCTGTACACAAAAAAAAAAAGGGAAGACACAAGAGACTAAAATTAAACCACAAGAAAAGGAAGGTCAGAACATACTTGAAACATAAACAGACTCTTACCATATCAAGAGCAACAACAATGAACAAAGAACTAAATAGACTCGATGCCAACACTTAACACAATCAAGCAAACCCACATCACTAATCCAACATCATCTAATCATATACCCTTCATCACAAACCAACGACAACACATCTCAACAACTACTCCACCCTCATCTCACCCATCTCCAAACTCGAATGAAAACCAAAAACAACATAACAAATAAAACAAGATCTCAGATTGAGATTCGTATGGTACAAGTAACTGTTTAGATGAGATAAAGATCACACACACGAAATCCAAACCACTTCATCGATCTCTTTTGGGTATTACCCTTTTACTATTCGAATTTAGGGAATGATTTATAACATTCATATTACAATCATTCTCCCTTTCGTTTAAAGATATACACAACAAGAAATACTCATCATCGATCCGTGTAAGGGTTAAAACCCCATTTGATATACGAATTTAAAGAGTAAGGTTTATAACAAAACTGCTACAACCTATCTTTGTTTCGTTTAATCACACAAGACAATCAACGAAATCGAAACCTACCCGAGACCCACAAAGGATCTTGAGCCGCATATGTCAACTGATACGAAAGGGGGTTCATTTGTTTGATCCTGTTCATACATGCTCTCAGCCGTGTGATTAAGTCAACGCATATTTAGTGGGTTGTGTGATAAAGAACACCATAAAAGGATAGATCTTGGAGCCACAAACGTATGTGTTCTTCGAGGTGAGAGCTCCGATTGTAAAAGAATCCGCACAGGATCCTTGTGAATGTGTCGATTGTATTAGTTAATTACACAACCAATTATAAGAGTGGTTAATTTAATTTGTTAGAGGGATGTGTTTGATCTGAGTTGATGGTGCATTTTGAATAAGGAGAGAAGTCTGAGAGATTCTTGTGGCTGCGTGTGAAAGGGATTAGAATCCTCTAAAGTTGAGTCAAACATGATACATCATGTTCACCAATCAAAATTAGTTAATTATATAAAACTTTTTCTTTTAATAAAAATCATGGGCCCACTTATTTATTTTCACTCACAATAATCCTAACATGATCAATCATGTTTGACCATAACTTTAGAGGATCATTTTCCGTGTGAAAGAGTTGGTGTGATTAGGGTTATGACTGTGAGAAAAATTAGGTTTGTTAGTGATATATATATCCCTAATTGGTTTGCATATGGATCGGGTATTCATTTGTATTACATGCCGTGTATTATTGGATTCGGGTGTTGGGCCAAGATTGTAGTTAATAACTGGGCCGAGTATATGTGATGATGGGCTGGATTAAAGTGTTTTAGGCCGAAAATGTGTATGGATTTATTATATGTCATGGGCCTAATCTAGAATGCAATAACATAATTCGGATTACTACATTGATGCTTTGTAGTTCATCCGAATTTATGTTATCATTTGGTATGTTTGATAAATTTTGGTATAACTATTGGTATATGATTATAATCGGGGTTTAAAAGTGACGAATTGTTTTTAGAGCTAATATCGAAATTGAAAATTTTGATATTAAGTGGTTAATGGTTGTATTTGGGTTCTAAATGACAAAGTGACAGATTTTTTGGTGACGAGACCGGGATCAATTTTATGAAGAATCATGGATTTTAATTTTAATGGCTAGATTTGGTTTTAAATTTTCTAAGTGACCACGGGGTTGATCGAGTATAACTTATTTGTGATTGAAGTGGCATTTTACGGAGGCGTGTACTTATTTTATCTTGAAGTCGGGGTTGGTTGGATGCATGACTTTCAATGATAACTTGCTCGTGCTTAAGATTTAAGTTGAAGACTTGGTTTATCTAGTTACCAGCAGTTGGGGTAGATGGTTGATGACCTGGATAACTATCACTTAAAGGAGTTATGTTGTAGTACTCAGTGTCACACGTAGATGTCGATGTGGATAATTGCAAGAGGTGTTAATGTCTCATACTTTGGTGGGGTATTGAGTACTTAAAGATTTGCTTGGAGGACAAATTCTCTACACCGTTCTTCCAACATTTGTGCAAGCTTAAGTCACAAGAATGGGAAATTCTACTTCAATTTCAAGTTTGGTATATCGGGTTTTCTTCATCAGTGGTCACTTCAAATAGCCGACATAAAGGGTGGTAAAGATAGTCAGAGAGAGTTAATGAGTAGAGATTTGATCAGCAGTTGATTCTCACAGGATTCATTTGGGTTAATTTTACTCTTCTTATAAGATTTTAAGTATATGTGCTGGTTCTGAGGTATCAAAACCAGCAAGGGGGAAGGAGACATACATCTGAATGCTCAACGGGTACACGTGACGAACTTCATACCTTCTCCTTGTTTAAGGTCTTTCCGGGAAGGCGAAAGTCATAACCGCAGAGAAAATCAGTGTTGCAACTCGTGGCTTTTGGTGTATTATTCCAACTACGTCGGGGAAGAGATGTAAGAAATAGTTTCTCTGATGATAAAAGAGGTACATAATTGTATGATGATTCCTCAATTAGTCATCATACTGGAGGGAGAAATGTATACATCAAGGACGCACAACAAGTTTACTTGATCGGGCTTTATAGAATATGCCGGATGTTAGTCCGTAGAGATGATTAGTGCTTCAACTTGTTACTTTGGTGTTACATTTTCGACTTCATTAATGGGATAGAATATGTACTTCGGGTTTTTGGGCTTCATATAATGTGACTGATTGCATCTCTTCAGCTACATGGGGGAAGAGTTTTCTTGATACTTTTGGTATGCATTACTTCAGCTTTCAGCGAGAAGAAAAATGAGAAGAATTATTTAAGCGTGAGAGGATTCGTTGCTGATCCATTTGAATATACCCCCAAACGGATAATCAATATGATTATTCTTAAAAGGAGCAGCAATATTTGATGTGGTGTGCTACTTATTCCGTTGTGCACTTAATTATTCTAAGCTTGAAAGAAAGCTGTGAAACTGCTCAAGAGATGATTGCTCGTTTGGAGGGAAACTATGAAAGCTTTTAAATAAAGAATATGTGGCGTGAATTAGAAGGAAGCTAAATCAGAAGCTTCTCCTTAACCAAAAGTGTTTGGGTTAATCTGTTCGTGCCTATTACAGGATTTCTCCTACAAGGTACTTCAAAGATGATTCATAGTGGAGTGTAGACTTGAAGTTAAATGAAAAGCAGATTCTAGTAAACTTCGACATGACCAGAAGTGCTAGAAAATGAAGTTTTTCAAGGCATGCAGCTAATTTAGAAGCTTTAAGATGACCAGAAGTGTAGGAAGAAAGTTGTGCCTTCAAGTAGATCAAAGGCCACTGAAGACATCATCAGCATTGGAAGCTTCATGAAAGTGCTTGGTCTTTAATCAGTATGTACTTTTTAGAGGGGAAGCTATCAAAGGTTCAAGATGAGGATGCTCAAAATAAGACGAATATTCAGGTGCCTCAAAAGCTTTGGTGGTGGAAGTTTAAGAGATGTTGTCTACAAACTTCTACATCGAACGGGAAGCTAATTCAGAAGATTCTCCTTAACCAGAAGTGTATGGGTTACTCAGTTCGTGCCTAGTACAATATTTCTCCTTCAAGGTACTACAAAGATGATTCATAGTGGAGTGCAGAATTGAAGTCAAATGAAAAGCAGATTCTAGAAAACTTCGACATGCCCAGAAGTGTAGGAAAATTATGTTTTTCAAGACATGCAGCTAATTCAGAAACTTCGAGGTGACCAGAAGTGTATGAAGAAAGTTGTGCCTTCAAGTAGATCAAAGGCCACTAAAGACATCATCAGCATTAGAAACTTCATGGAAGTTCTTGTTCTTAATCATTATGTACTTGTTAGGAAAATATTGGGGAAGCTATCAAAGCTTCATGATGAGGTTGCACAAAATAAGACGAATATTCAGGAGCCTCGAAAGCCTTGGTAGTGGAAGTTTAAGAGACGTTGACTGCAGACTTCTACAACGAACAGAATGATATCTACACAAAAAAATCAGTTTACTTAAATTTTTCAAAAACAAAATAGAAAAATATAAAACCAAGAAAATCAAATACAAAAATATAAAATAGAAAATACCAAAAAGACTTTTCAAGACATGTCTTCTGCTTATCAATATCATTTACGGACCTAGAAATGTAATTCAATAATGACACGGGTCTTTAAATGAAGTTCGAGCAGAAGTTCAAACAGCTTTTAAAACATGTTTATATGGCTTGCAGTTATTTCAGACTGCAACCCGGTTTTTAAAATAAGGAAAGCACGTCGCCAAAAAGACGGCTGTTCCTAACAACGGGTGATTAAGTTCTCCCGGGCATGGATTACGTCATATCCGTGCACCCTTGATTAATATACGCTCTCAGTGCATTAGTTCTTTATAAGAAAGAGACGTCTGTATTTATCCAATAATTTTCCGTCTATGATTCTTCTGAAAATTATTTATGTTAACCATGGTGGAAAAGATGTTGTCTTTCAAAACTAAATCAGTCATCTAAGTCTCTCATCAGAAAAAGATTTTAAAAGAATTTCCTATCACTCAAACAATGTCTACAGATCTTTAAATAGAAATGGGACATTATTTGAGGGGGAGAATGCGCTAATAATTCTTTCAAAACGATCTATTCTTAACTAATCAAGGAGTAACGGAAAAGGTTTGACAATAACTGATCATGATTTAAAGGGGAGTTAATTAATTTTTAACTCATTTAGACTTTAGATGTTATGTGCTTCAACCTTTTGGACTTAGAATGAAACATATGCCAATTAGGTACTTCCTTCGTTTAACGTGCATCAGAAAGGTCCTAGATTGCCATTGGTATAAGTTTTATAACCCGAATGATTTTTTTTCAAAAAATATTGATTTCATAAATCAAGTTCGGGTTAACCATTTGAAAAGTGTTCTAATCAAATCAGAATCAATTTTCAACACTACAAACAAGATTTTCAAGAATCTCGACACTCGAATAATACAATTGATCTTATAAATTGATAGGGTCTTTGTTCAAGGGGGAGAAAGTGTTTTTGAATTATCTTCAACATGTAATGGTAATTATATGGAAAAAGTTTTAACTTAACGGATAATAATTTGAGGGGGAGTTTTAACTCCAAGGGCTTCATTTGTCATAAGTTGTTAACTTTAAGGAGGTTAAATATAATTTCAAGATTCGTGGTTGGCTTATATTACAATTCATCAAAATTGCACACCTCATAGTTTTAAAATGCTTAGGTTTGTTTGGAAATAATTATGTAGTTTTAGAAGCCTTGAAGTTGAAGATATGTTTCTGATTCGATTAGTATTTCCCCAGACTTAGTTGACTTAGGTATTATCATTTCGGCTATTTAGAGGGAATAATTGTGACATCCGAGACTTAGCTAACCTTGGTGTTTCAATTTATATCATCACTATCTTGTAAGGAGAAATACGCTCATCAGGGACTTAATTGACTTTGATGTTATGATTTCGAATTATTTGTGTACTTCGAATATTTGTTGTGTCTTCTCAAGAAAGGATTGCTGGTTCGGGGGAAAGCTAAGACAACTTCCATCTGGAGAGTATCGAGACGGACTACAGATTGCTAACATGGACAAACTGACTATGCCACTTTAAGTTTGAATATTTCAGGTCCTGTCTCATACACAATCTTGTACATCAATAAGTAGTGTGGTAATCAGTGTTATGTGTCAGTTTAATGAATTTTTCATGAGTTTCTCGTTAAACTCCAAATAATTTATAAACTCATCATAACTGACACTAACAGAGTCCCTCATTAATTGAGGGGGAGCATTTATAGGTTCCAATATCGGCTTGTATTTAATCAGACCACATTTTCTCCTAAATTTTCTAACATATTTAAATCAATTGAGATCCTAAATCTCAAAGGGTTTGAAATTTTTGATCAGGGGAGAGAATGTGATTTAAATATTAAATCTGATAAAAGTATGATCTATTAAGACTCAAGCAGGTACTCATCCCTCCATGTGCCAAACAATTTCAAATATCGATGCACATGTTGAGGGGGAGCAGTTTCATGAATCAAAAAAATCAAGATACAATGGCTTTGATATCTATATCACAAGTACCTTGATTGATTTTCAAATGGTTTTATGGCGAAGGTGAACTGTACCAAAAGACCGACCCTATAATTACTTTATCATAGTTATAAGGATGGTAAGGTTAGGTACTCGTTCCCACGATCTCGCTAGAGCCGGAGGGATCTACCCAGGGATAATTCACTAGTTAGTGTAGAAGTCCTTAGGTATGATTACAAAAGGAGTTATGTGAGAATAAGGGAATAGTGTGGACTGAGATAGAGCTAGTACTAGAATAAACCCAACAAGGCACTAGTAATGAAGTCTTAGTAAGCACTGAAGGGGTTGAAGAATGAAAAAGAAATGTTAAGATAAAGGGTGAAAAGAAAGCAGCCCTCCTTAAACATTAGGCAGAAACCGGGTCACTACATATGCTGTCAGAATCACATGGTTGATTGCTGACATTGAAGATAAGTATCATGGACCCAGTGATACGCTGCACAACCCTCCCTAGCCACTCAAGATCCCTCAAAGGATTCTTGTTTCATTTCTCACGGAGATCAATACATTTCTATCGTCTCTCTCACTCCGAGCTAGATGATATTGAAAAGGTGGCAGTCCGCTCCAGCCTCCGACTACCAAAAACCAAAAATGCACTATTGAGTCTAGAGCCATGAGATCATCCAAAAATCTCGTTAGGACACTTATCCATATTGAGCTTGTTTCTCACACACTGTGACAACAAGTAAAGATTTTAAGAGTCCTTCGCATTATCCTCGTGGTATTGCCAGAACATCCGAGTGATACGAAAGTATTCACAATGAAGATGGAAATCCTTCTAGAGCCAACATTAAACAAGCTCTTGGTAGGTGACATGTGAGATCCTCTTGAGGATCAAGCTTGTGACAACTGGAAAGAAACGATGGTGCGATTCTTTATGAATCAAACTTGTTCCAGGAAGTGAATTGACGAGTAGTTTTTGAAAAACCTTTCGATGTGTTCAACAACTGAATTTTCTAGCACATCGAATGTGTATATCTTTCAAAACAAAAGTGTTTCTGATGAAAATTGATCTTTAGATTATAAAACTCTCGATGTGTCACAAAACTCTTTCCAGAGTGACACGCGACTGATTTTCAAATCAATTTCTCATTAATCAGTGGGTTTTAATCCACTGGTTCACTCATTCTGTGCTTTGTCTACTTTGAGACGCTCCGGTTTGAGAACGGCTAGTGCAGCTGCGAAACCCTGTCAAGGAGATTCTTTGGAATTCTACCTGATCACAGGCAGTATTTATACTGACAAACGGGGAACCGTGGTTCTTGCAACCTTATTCAACGAAAGTGAACAAAGACACTTTCGTGTGTTTATTACTAACATATACTTGCAGGAATCCCGACGGTAGCAGCTGCTGGACAAAGACATGTCAATTCACAACCCCATGCTCACACTTCATATTCCTAATCAAAGACATCATGATAGCTGAAAGACTTACAACACAGCTTCCGCTACTCTGATGCTTGCTATCATGATCCAGAAAAGTGTGAGCATGCCGGTCCGAAGGTCACAACATCACATGGAGGCAATACTTCACAACAAGGATGATTAAGAGATTTACTATGGCTGATGATCTCAAAGAAAGCTCATGATCAAAATCAAAACAAGTCAAAGTGAACAAGCTCAATTATTATCTAAAGATCACTACAAAAAAGTACTAGATGTAACATGAAGAATCAAAAGACTGCAAGCTGTAAGAGCTTAAGTCTAGTGTTTTCAAGGGTGACCTCCCTTAGGGGGAGACTGACTCGCGCAAACTCACCCCTTAAAACCTATCTATATGTGATATAAATACACCAAGGGACGAAACCACGCGAGAGCAAGAAAACCGGAAGCAGTATAGGGTGTCTCCGGGTCGTTATGTCCCAACGAGGCTGAAATGGAAAATCGTAAGACGATTGATGATTTGTGTTTGGATGTCACAAGGAATGATTTGGCACTAAAATTTATAACAATAAGCAAAAACACATAAAAAATAGCAAGAGAAGATAAACTAGAACAAGAATCAAGACTAGGAATGACAAACAACACGTTCAAGACTTTAAATCTAAGACACAAATAAGCTCAAATAAACTTAAAGATAAGTAAATAAGCTAAACCTAACTCTAAATAAGCAAATTCAAAAAGCAATTCAGCCAAATTAAACAAGAAAAACACAACAGTACTAACAAACAAGAACTAACATTTTAAATACCAGTACAAAGCTTGGAGTAGTACTGCTAGGCTAAAAGTTAGTACTGTTAGCTAATGGTTGTACTGCAAGGCAACAAGACATCAAGAATTAAGATAAATAAATACACAGCTACAACAGAAGTTTCACAACCGTAAACCTTTAATAAAGCACTTAGTAATTGGAATAAGCAACTAAAATAAACTAAAATGATAAATAAGCTAGAAAACTAAAACTGATAAACTGTTGAGAATACTTTAAAAAAGAAAAGAACTTAATAAGCAAAACAGTAAAGGACAAATGGTTTAATCTACTCTAAAAAGCTGAAACAATCTTTAAATAAGCTGATAATAAAAAGCGGAAAAGCTAAAAAGAAATGAACAAACATTACTAACAGTTTTAACTGACAGTACTAACTTAAGTTAGTACTTCCGCTATTGTTAAGTATACAACTGTTAGTGTAAGTAAGTACTCGTTTATCTTTGAATCCCAGAAAATGAACTAGCATTACTAACATTGGAGTTAGTCACCGGTAGCTTTACAGTTTAAATACTGCTCAAAAAGTGACCTAGCAGTATTAACTTAATCACTAACAGTTTAAACACGGTAGTAACAATCATGTACATAAGATAGAGACAGTAAAGTAAAACGGACATTTCAACTAGCAAAAAAGCCAAAATAATGCAACTTAAAAACAGTTCTGAAAAAAAACAGAAAAAAACAAACATATAAAAAAAGAAAAGCTTTACACAACCCTTGCTCCAAAACAGGCCAAACAGAGAATCTACAAGCTCAAGCTTGTATACAACAAGACTAGTGAGAGTCCCATAAGCCCATCCAGAATTGGCCTTATCCATCCATACCATAAGCCTGATGGTATATTTGTGAGAGTGATATTTGTGATTTATCTCTTTACTATTAACTTTTTATTTTCACTTAATGAAAACAGCCTAAGAGTTAAGCCTGTGATGAAGAACCTTTTGAACACAAAATAGATATGATTGAGAAACTAACACTGGTATTGATAATCCACATTGAATTTGAAAAAAAATTTGAGAAAGAACTATTAAAAACTTACAAACTGCATTAATCTTAGAAGTGTAACAAAGATGAAAGTCAGAGGCTGTAAATGACGTTGAAACAACTGAGAAAATAAGCTAATTATTTTAAAGATTAAAAGCTAAAACAAACCATGCTCAAAGGCTTTACAAACGGACAAAAAAGGGCTCTAATTAATAGCCGAAGTCTGTATCTCTTGGTCATGCAGCTTGTGCTTCTATTGAGAGAGCAAAAAGAGGTGCTAGATGTGTGAGTAATTGTGAAACAATCCCACCTTTGATTTTTATTGAGCTTCTTTTGGAGACAATATTAGCCATCGAAATTGTTTTGGGAATGTTGATGGAATTGCCACATGTCATTTATAACAACTGGGATGGGTTAGTAGGGAGGATGAAATGATTTTGGCTATGGAAAAAGTGGGTTTGCAGGGTATGAAGTATGGGGACGACATACCAGTAGTAACTGGGTCTTTTAGGGGCCGGGAAAGAAGACTTTTTGGGGGAGTAACAAAATGGTCCCCTAAGTTATATAACTTAAATTAAATAAAATTAATGGGGGGGCAATCTCAACCCTGCTTGCAATTTTTAACCCTTGTCTTTCCTCTTTTGCAATACAACGTGAGGTTTGGCATTTTGGCCCCTTCAAGGTTATATTTTCTTGTTTTTCTTCTTTCTTTCTATCTGTATCTTCTTTCATCTTTCTTTTCTCTTCTTTTCATTTTCCTTTTCTGTTCTTTGTTTCTTCATTTCTATTCCTCTTTTCTTTCCTTCCTTTGCACTTGGCTTGACTTTTGACTTTGGTCCTTTCCATTCCGTGCTCGGATTTTTTTTGCTTTGGCTATTCTTTTTGATCTTTCTTGAATATCCGTTTCTGCACATACAAAAGCAAACACACAAATACAATGTTAATTTTGGTACGACTTTTTTAGTCATTTTAGGTTCGCTTAATATGAAAAATGGTATGTGTAATTAAACACATATCAGTCACCTCGTGTATTTTACCGTTTATTGTTGCTCGTAGTTTAAGTAGTTAATGTATAACATTCGGTAATGGGTCGGGTAGTAAGCCCAACGTGTAAGCCCACTACTAAGGCCTTATGGCTGGTTTTGTTGTTACTATATAAGGAAAAGCCTCTTCCAGCCAATGAAAGGTGGTTAGTCATATTACATAAATAACAAGTTCATTTCTCTCACTAGAAAGTCCTCTCTCACTTTCTCTCTCTAGAACTTGGCTAATCCACTAGTCATTCGATTGTGTTATGATTTCCAATATCCTATATACTTATTGATGGTGCATTTTGATCAATTATCATTGAGGAAGGTGTAACAGTTGAAATAGTAGGTTCTAGTGCAATGACTGCCGAAAATTGAGGATCAACACATGGTGGAGGATTAAGGTACTCATCAAACATAGGTTGAAATAATTTTTCCCAATCATTATTTGTTGGTGGAACATACGGAGTTGAAGAAGGAATGTTTGGCACGAGTCCTGAACTGATTGTTCCAGGAGTCAAAAGTTTAGGGGCCCCGGGTCCTGAACTGAATTGTTCAGAAGCCATTGATGTCAATTCAACAAATTAACATGTATTGCTCATTAATCACAATCGAGAAAGGAGTGGAGAGGGTGGTTACGGCATTTTGTTATAGAATTCAGAATGCTAACTTTCTTGCGGAAGCAAAACCAAGAAAAAATTCTAATATCACAGCCTTCGGTTTTCACTTACCAAGAATCAACACCATCATTAGTGGGATAGTAGAGAGCACCAAAGACATGAAGATAGGACAAGTCAGGTTTTTCGATCATGGAGAAGTTCATACGGTGTTTTGTTGTGACGTTTTTGGATTAATGATTGGTTTTATGTATGGCAAGCTGTCGCGACTGCCTTGCCCAAAGAAATACCGGAGCATTTGAAAAGATCAACATAGTTCGAGCAGCTTCCACTAAAGTATGGTTCCATCTTTTGACAACGCCATTCTATTATGGAGTGCGAGTAACTAATGTTTGATGTAAGATTCCGACTTCTTCATAGTAATCCCTCAGTGTCTAATTGACAAATTCGATGCCATTATCAATCCTGATGTTACGAACGGTTGCATTCAGACGAACTTGGATCATTTTAGGAATTTAATTACAAACTCTAGAACTTCATCCTTCGAACGTATAAATTCACCCATGTAAACCGAGAAAAATCATCAACGATGACCAGTATATATTTTCTCCCATTGATACTTTGAACCCTCAATGGCTCGCAAAGATCCATATGCAACAGATAGAGTTTTATTTAATGGAGTCTTCAGCTTTGGGTTTGTGGGGAGTGTTTCTTACTTTTACCAGAGCTAGCAAGGCAAGCACATATGATTATTTCGATACTTTATTTTGACAGACCTCGACTAAAATGCAACCATGAGATTAGACTTTTAGGCAGAAAGAATTGATATACTTAAAAAGTTTAAAAAATGAGATAATCTTCGATGTCACAACCAAGACTTGGTCTTTGAGGCCTTCGACAAGAGACACATAGGAGAGGAGAGCAACAAATTAATCCTTAATAAAGTGGAATAAATTTGAACCTGAGATCCCATGAGTATAAGATCACCACCGTCTAATGTCCACGAATGAGACATGTGGTGTATGCGAAAAGCTACTTTTAAGTTTCGGAATCCATAAAATTGACACACGGAAAATAAGTCGTGACCTAACCCTTCCACATAATAAACCTAAGATATTGTAACGTTTCCCATTTGATAGTCTTTATAACCCTTTATCTTAGCAATATGATCATTCCCAAATCTGACGGTACCAAAAAATTTACTGACGAAGTTGATGAGTTGAGAGTGATTGCTAGTCATATTCTTTGAGCAGCTGGAGTCCAAATACCAGAGAAAAAATGGAACATCAGAAACAGTGGATCCCCAAGATGGTTTGGGTTCCTTAGAGTTAGAAGTTTTAGATTCTACAATCTTAACTTTGCTACTAGACCCTACAGATCTTGTTTCTTTTGGTTTCTTGCTGTAAACTAAGATTCCTTGAGTTGGTGTAGCTACTGATTTGGTAGAGGTTTCCTTAGTAGGCACTACTCTAGTGGAGGTAATCCTAGTTAAAGAGCACTTATTTCCAACTATAGTGAAGGTCTTACTTGTAGGTTTCCAACTATATCCAATTTCACTAAACACCTTACCCAGAAGTTCTTAGTTTCCAAAACTTTTCATCATTATTTTATTTCTTTTAGATTTAGATTTCAAACGCACATTCACATCATTCACATAATCAATAATACACATATCATGATTAGCATCAAACAAACATTTGTTACAAATAGCACAAATAGATTCAAACTTAGCATTTCTTACAGAATGCTTTAACAATTCAATATGACAGGTTCATAAACAGAATTCATACTTATTCAAACTATATTAACTTTCCTAGAGTGATCTTTTTACTTTATTCTTCAGATTGGCTACGTTGGTGGTCGGGTATCCAATTGTTTTCGTGTATTGCCTGAAAGCTTTGATCCGCTAGCACTAGTAGAAGTTTATTACACTGTAGAAGTCAACAAGGCTGGTTAGAATCCTTTGGTATTTTAAGAGAATTAGTCTGCTTGGAATATGTTTGAAGATGTGACAGTATCAACAAATCTAACTTTTTGTACCTTGTCATATAACGGTGTGACATCACTAACAACTCACTCAGTGTTTGCTAAATTAGGGCATTCTAAAGAGACTTAGACTAACAATATCCTGAACGTTTATGTAAACAGGCAAGCAGCATTAAAATATGTTTCACTAGGAATCTGTAATTCTATCGCGTTCTACAATCCATTAAGAGTATCATATCTTTTCTAAGTCATGTCCATATAAATCTTACCCCCCCATGGGCATATTTCCCTATATTTTCTGAAGTGAATGAGAAAAAGGTTTGAATGTCTAGCTTGAACATATCCTGAAGTAATATGGCATTATGTTTTTGAAACCGCTGTATCGACAACCATTATTTCCCTTTAAGTTTCCTTAATTCATTTTTCAAAGCTGCATTAGCAAAAACCTTTTCTTGAAGTTGAGCATTTAAATCTGAATTTTCAACAGACTTTGCATTAATTTGAGCAATTAAAGAGTCACAATGTTCCTTTTGTTTAACGACAGTGTCCTTTCTATTGCGTCCAATTGGTCTTTGCGCTGTATAATTGATTTCAAATGTTCTTGTTCTTTTCTCAAATTTTCATTTTCTGAAAGTAATTTTGCCACACTATGCTCCAACTCAATGTTGATTGTTTCAATCTTATCAATGTCTTTCTTTACATTTTCCAAACTATCTTTTTCACTCAAAGATTTTAAGCCTACCTTTCATACTTCTTATGATACGGTCCTTTTCTTATGACTGAGCTTTCAATTCATTTATTTCAAATAATTGATTAAATGTAGGAGCATTTAGGTTTTCATGAAAATTGACCTTTTGAAAAATTTATTGATTCAGTTGAGTTGTTAATTCTAAAGAAATGCAATGCTTTTCAAGTGTTGAGTGACTTTTCAAAAGTTTATTGTAAACATCCTTTTCAATCAAATCTTTCTTTTTGAGAAGCTTAGTCTTAAGTTCCAGACACTTACTGCATTCATTCACACGTGACTTATTCACATCACAAATATCAAGAGAATTCACAGCAATATGCACAATATCTTGAGACATGATTTGGTTCAAGAGTTGATCCTTATCAATACTAAGTTGTTTGATTTTAATTTCAAAAGCGTTTTTGTCTACATAACACTGATCAACAACCGCTTCCATTTGGTCAAAAATAGTTTGAACTTCAGTAATTTCATCTAAAAGAGTTTTATCAAACACATTAAATGTGTCCTTTAAAACTTTTAATAATGGAATTATTTCAGTTACAAAGCACGCTTTGGTATGTTTAAAACCCCACGCACCAGCAGTAATAGCATCGGATGTGGTTCTCTTTTTCACAACATTGTCAAAATTGGCCAGTTGATATTTTAGCCTTTTAAGACTTTCATTTACCAAACTTACCTTAGGAAGTTCATTTGGAGCTTAAATTCTAACAGGTGTATGTGACGTGACAGGTGTTTTAGAAAAGGACGAATGTTTTAACCAGAAAGCTTGTTCCGCAGACAATTATTTTTGAGTGACAAAATGTTTACCAAAATCTTCTTTTATCTTATTCAACTTTGAATAATTAATTGGAGAAATCTTTGATCGTTTTGTTTATCAAGCATCTTTGATCGACTCTCTTCTTTCAAAATCAATGTCTCTTCATCATCAAACACAGAAATCACAGCATGTTCTTTAGTAATAACACTACCATCATATAATGTTGGTTGAATCCGCTGAGCTTTTTTAAGATGGAACGGATTTTGATAACCAAGAGCTTGTTTGTGAGTGTCATCGTAAAAAACTTGTGGTTTCGTTAGCATATGCATTGCTTGCGTAGATCGATACATCTTACAAATAATATTCTCCAGTTCTTTATTTTGTTTTTCCAAAACAATTTCCTTGTCAATGTATTTAGACTCTTTTTCTTTAGATTCTGTTTTGAAAACAGTTAATGTTTTTGATGAAGATCCATTTTCTTTGACAAGATTAGACAGAGTTTCTTTAAGTGTATCGATCTCCTGCCAAAAAGCCGCAAGCTTTGCATATCTATCCCGAATTAAATCATCCATTTGAGAATCTATTAATTTTTTACGTTTATTCAAATCTACATTAAGTCTTTGTTCAAAAATGGTGACTCGTTCTTTGTATCTCTCAAGCACAGCGGTTAACGATCCATTTACCATTTTATTTGTCTGATTTTCATTATCTAAATGAGCTACGTGATTAGTCATTTGTTCAACCAAAGATAGCACAAATAAATCATTAGGTGCAGAAGAAATAGTATCCTGGGTAACCGCATCTTGTGACTCTTGCAGATATACGGAATGATATTACTATCACTATGTATCTCATTATCTTGAAAGTTATCTGTTAGCCGTGATATTTAGTAAAGTGATGGTCATTAATCAATCCCGAGCCTTGTATAGGAAAACGTAGTTTTCGGGAATTTAGTTAAGCTAGTTGGGCCTAGTTGTCGGGCTCAAGCCCATTTGTATTAAGAACCGGCCCAACACAAAGCCCACAAGTATAGTCCACTCTTGTAGCTATTTAAAGCCCTCTCCAAGTGTGGAGAGGGTGTTGCTTCTCATTTTTCTTTTGATAACAAGTAACCATTTTTCTTTTGTTTTTACTTTCTCTCTCTAAAATCTCTTTTTCTTATTTTTGTGTTTGGTGATGAAATGATATCCTAACAAGTGGTATCAAGAGCCAAGGTTGGGTGTTGTGATTTGGTTATGGTATTTTTTTTAAGCTTATCATTCGTCGGGTGGTTTTTTTTTTTTGTTGTTTTCTTTTGGTTTCGTTTTGGGTATTTAGGTGTGGTCTCGTCGTGGTTTAGTGCTTGTAGTTACTTGGTTTCAAAAGTGTATATTTGTGGTTCTTTTTGTTGCTGTGCAAAATGCAAGGTCGGAAAGAAGCAAAATTCTCTTTTTAGGACCGAACGAGTTTTCTACTTAAAGGACCGAACGAGTTGCTTAGTCGTGAGAACCGAACGAGTGTATTATTTGGTTGGACCGAACGAGCAAACTCTTCAAGGACCGAACTAGATTTTACTCCAAGAACCGATCGAGTGAATTCACTTGTGAATTGAACTAGTTGATCGATCTAGTTGATCGAACGAGAGGATCGAACGAGAGGATCGATCGAGTTGATCGAACGAGAGGATCGAACGAGAGGATCGATCGAGAGGATCGAACGAGTTGATCGAACGAGTTGATCGAACGAGTGGATCGAACGAGAGGATCGAACGAAGGACCGAACCAGAGGATCGAACTAGCGAAGGACCGAACCAGAGGATCGAACGAGGAGAACTCTTCAAGGATCGAACGAAAATTTTTTTGTGAAGAAAAGGGTTTCAGTAAAACAGCCATAACTTTTGATCCGTAAGTCCGTTTAAGGCCCGTGACCTCTCAAATCGAAGAGAAAAACGTGACGGATCACGCTGTAACCACCCTTTAGCTGGTTAAGGATTTTTCGAAGCCCAAAAACATCGTTTTCTATGATTTATTGACATTTTTCAGTATTTTTGGAATTTTTCGCCGCTGATTCCGAATCAAATCATTCACGGTTATCTAGTGATCTTGTAAAATCCCGTTAATTCATTATCGGTTTTTTGAGTCATGAGACCGAGTAAAATCCCGTTAACGTTAATTGATTCAAATCCACAACAACAACAAACAATCACTTTAACCACTAAATGATTCCTTGTTTATACATGTTTCACATCACTTTTTGCAATGTCTCCTCAACAAGATATTTAAATGGGCAGCCGGTTCTGAAAACCGCCCTCCTAATGCTTAACAAGAGAACTATGTTTTCCACATGGTCACCACGTCAAATTATCAAGCGAGTTCCGGAATCTTCGTATGCTAAGAGTAGACCAAATGTAAAGTTAATTCTACAACCCATTATGACTTGCCCCTTATTCAGACAGGATTGATTCCTGAACCAGGTTATGCAGATCGTGAAGTACCTGTTTCCTGAAACGATATTCAATGAACAAACCGATGATGAACTCACAGAAGCAGAAATTAAAAAGATGGAAGCAGATGATCAAGCTATTCAGACCATTCTTCTCGGTCTTCCAGAAGACATCTATGCTGCTGTTGATAGTTGTGAAACTGCTCAGGAAATCTGGTTACGAGTGCAACAAATGATGGAAAGCTTTCTTATTGGTGAATTCAAGAAAGAAAAAATAGGCTAGTTGTTTTAATGAATTGAAAGGTTTCTTCCACTGATGGGGAATCCGATTGAGTCTTACTATCACCTTTCTCAAAATTGATGAATGATTTTTAAGAGAAACAAACACTTTTCTGAAAAGATTGCGAGTAAACTCAAGTTCCTTCAAACAACTTACAACCAAGAATGGAGCTCGACAGTTACTATTGTTCATTCAAACGAAGGACTTGCATACGACAGATTTACACTCATTGTAATGATTTCTTGAATACAATCAAAATAGGTTGATGATCAAAGCTAACGACTTGCAAAAACACATGATCCGCTAGCACTCATGGCAAATTCCAACAATCCTTTCAACTATCCAGTGTTTCACCAAGATCAACCATCAACAAGTACCTACATGCAACAACCACAACCCATCAACAACAACTATAACCCACAACCATCATTCAACCAGAACTACATGCAACAACCACTGCCAAATCCCGAAGACATCACAGATCCCACAACCGCAATGAACATGGCACTCGTTCTAATGGCTAAGGCATTCAAACTAAACTACTCAACACCAACCAACAACAACCAGAGGATTTCATCGAACCCTCGTAATCGGCAGATTGCTCAACCGGGTATGAACATGGGTCAAGACAGACAGATGCGGATGGTTGGAGCCAATGGTGGGAATCAGTTTAGACAGTATGCTGGGCAGAACGTTGGGTATCAAAACGGGTATAATGCAGTACAGAATGTCGGGAATCAGGTTGTTCAAGATGCAGTTCAGAATCAGGGTGTTCAGAATGTTGGTAATCAGAATGGGCAAATTGTTGTTCCAGGAATTACTAATCAGAATCCAAATGGGAATGGAAATGTTGTAGCAGCTCGGGCTGAGGGTAATGCGACTGGGAATAATGGTAATCAGATAAGGTGTTACAACTGCAGAGGATTGGGTCATCTTGCTAGGAACTGTACAGTCAGACCAAGGAGAAGGGATGCTGCTTATCTTCAGACTCATTTGCTGATTAACAAAAGGAAGAAGCAGGAATCCAACTTCAAGCGGAAGAGTTTGATTTGATGGCTACTGCAGCAGATCTTGATGAAATTGAGGAAGTCAATGCATACTGCATTTTGATGGCTAATTTACAGCAAGCATCGACATCGGGTACTCAGACTGACAATGCTCCCGTCTATGACTCAGACGGATCAGCTAGAGGTACACAACAATGAGAACTGCCTATGATAATAGATATTTAAATATGTTTAATGTAATAAAAAAAGAAACAGTAAAGACACCCACACATAACAATCCATTAAGAAAACTCAAGAGGACGCATTATACTGAGCTACTCGAACCATTCCTGAACCACACACACGAACAACAGAATGAAAGTAAAGATATTTCTTATATCCCAGAGAGTGGACAGTAGAGGAACCAGAAGATCAACATCCTTCAACTGAATGATGTAAACACTTGCCTTACTATTGATCATTATATAATAATTTGGCACTTGAAGTTGAAAAGGTCAACTCGGTCAATCGGAAAATGAAAGAAACAAATCGACTTTGGACACTTGATGCTTGCTAGATATAAAAATCAAGAAAAGTGTTATTGAAATTAGTCAATAAAAATATGACAAACATTGAAAAATGTTTACCAAAAGTCAGTTTATCAAGAACAATGTCTTACTAAAAGATAAAATGCTCTTCACTTAAGTTTCCGCTAAACCAATAACGACTTTGAATGAGGACATATCAAATTTACGTAAACATATTGCTTTCCAACGGAAAAATCAACTGATTCTTCTTCTCTCCTTGAAGAAAAGAAAGAAATGAAGTCAGATTTACAAAATACGCGAAGACAGCTTCTTGATAAAACAATTCAACTGAGAATAAGATAAAGGAATAGATAATATTTTGTTTAAAACGTGGTCAATCGATTTCAAACGATCCACATGCTTTCACCTAATCCATACACTTTTATACAACCCACACCGAACAGAAATGTGGCTTTTTTAGGGTTTAATCAAAATCCTTTTTATCTCAAGCAAAGCTCAGGCGAAAACAACAAGAGTTTGTTACAATGGCAATGGTGTTACTTGAAAAGCATGATCCTCCTGTTGGTGCATGATTTCGGAATGTAGACACTGCAGCTTGCTCAAGAGAGTTGCCAAAAAAATGAAACAACTGAACCAAAAAATAAAACCGCAACCTATACAAAGAAGAAATCAACATTCCGGGGATTTTGTTTCCAATACGGCCAAGTCACAAGAAGAGTAGTACTTTAGTAAATACTTCTTAAAACGACCAACAGGTTTTCAATCGATTTCAAATAACCAAATGAAGAATTTTTGGATGACACTACTCTAAGTGTTGCACGTAAATTCTTAAATGAGGTAAAAAAGCACCAATGTACTCTTCAACGTGTGTCAAAACATAGAATGACAATTAGATACACACAATGGTCGTTAGCCATGCTCATCAAAGATTCACAAATTTTTAAAAGTAATAAATTTTCCTTCATCAACCAGTAGATCTAGACTTCAAAATTTTGAAATTCAATCTTTGAAAGAACAGCCAAGATTTGTTTCGAGACTTTAAATCTCTTGCAAAAGAAAGCGATGATTCTTGCTAAGCACAAGACATAGAATAGGAAATTGAAGCGTCTCTTGTAGAGCAGTTGCAGTCAAGACATTATGCTATTGTGCAAAATCCATCGGTTGTAGATATCATATTCATCAAATCTCCAAACGAGCTTGACCGCAACGAAAGATCGTCTTGAAAATTGTATCATTAAAAAGGAGAATGAGTATGCTAAAAAACGTGAAGAATGCAAATATGACAAAATTTCGTACGATAAAGCTTATAATGACATGCAACAAAAAATCGAACGGTTGCAAGCTCAGTTGGGAGATCTCAAGGGTAAGAGTTGTGATACTCAATGTGCATCAAATACCCTTGATCCTTTGTCTCAGAAACTTGAAAATGAGAATGTAGAATTAGAGTTTATCATGGTTTGGAATTAAGAAAAGAAATTGCTTCCACCTTTATAACCACATACAAAACCTTTTGACTCTATTTCTGTGACACGTGCTCAAACTAAATCAATAATTGACTCTTTGCAAAACAAATTACAAGATACGATCTATGAAAATGCTAAGCTAAGAGCCCAGTTATTTGATAAAGTTTCTGAACAAGTGGACACCACCAAAGGTACGAGTACGAATACTAAGTTTGCAAATCAATCAACCGAGAGGAAACCGTCTTTGCAACCTGTAAGAAAAAACCTTGTTGTGAGACAACCAAATGCATTCAATCTCACAAACAACATCACCAAAACATCGGGTTCCTCAAAAGGTTGATGAGACGAATGATTTGTCAAAACCAGTCATATCAAACTCGTTACCCATACCTCAGAATCAACTGTTTGTTGAACAATGAAAGGAGTGAATTGCTCCAGTAATCTTTAGTGAGCAAATCCCTTCTAAAGCTACTAGGGTAGACAACTTTGTGCCTAACAAACATGTAAAAACAAGCGTTAGGACAAAACCAATCATTGTTTCACAACCTCATGTCATCACTAAGAACGATGTAAATTCCAAAACAAATGGTTTCTCTCCTAAAGACAGTAGAAGCACTACTAAGGACTAAAGACTAAAGCCTTGGAACAATCCTAAGAGTGATAAGGTCCATTTTAAGTCTAAGAGTGGTTTGCCTCTCGAATAAAGTATATAAGAGAAAATAGAAGAAAACCATAGGAGTTTACAGTCTTCTCACTATCCGAACCGTACGTCATCTAAATGTAATAACATTAAGCTTGCTATTTGAAATGAAAAATCTGAGGTTATTTGTGCTACATGTAAGCAATGTCTAATTACCGCTAATTACGATGATTGTGTGCTTCAGTAGGTGAATGCATGAATCCTAGAAAGAAAAACCAAAGTGCTAAGTTTCAAAAAGTGGCAAACAAAGAAACAAAGGCTCAGGTCTGGAAACCAAAGAATGTATGGGTCCAAGAAAATTTGCTTACCTAAGCCTAGTAAACTCAGATCTTAAGCGGGTCTTATAGTGGTCACCAACAGGAAGATTTTTTTTAGGGGGGGTAACCTTAAAGAAAAAATAATCACGTCTAGCTGAATCTGAAGTCAATCTGACTGCCTCTAAAGTGATAATGCATGTACTTCTAACCCTCAGGAACCGATCTGAAAACGGTTTCCAAGTTTAACTTTCTCTATGACAGGTTGTCAAAATTGGTTTGATACTCTGCTAATTCCACTACTTTCTGAGTATAAATCAAAGGACAAAGCATCTTATGGAGACAATGAATGTGACACTTGATGAGCTTTCAGCAATGGTTTATTATTAAATGTCAGATAATAACCCGTTCTTCAAAGAAAAGGAAAATGTACGTATCAGTGCGTTTATCCTTAACAACGAAAAGAGAAATCTTTTCGGTCTTGAGCTAGTATCAAAACATTCAAAGTTTGTTAGCTCAAGTCAATGGCTTGTAATCAAATGTCAGATTGCAACCCGGTCTTCAAAGAAATGGGGAGTGTACGCTTAAGTGCACTTTACCTTAAAAAGAAGAGAAATCTTCTTGTTTTCACTTCAGCAAATTTGATAGTCATGACGTCAGTGATAGAGTTGGGAAGTTTATTCGGTCATTTGTTCGACGAACGTATTCAAATGTAGAAATCACGTTGTTTCAAAGTCTATCGCTGTAGACAACTCTGCTCGCATTCGATAAATCGAAACAACGAACAAGATTCAACTTCATCTACTTCAACTCTGGCAACATCTATCTCTGCTGATGGAAACTTCGACTTGTAAATATTTTTGATCTTTCTCTTTATTTTGATTTATAAAACCAAGAAAAACAAAATATAAAAATATAAAACTTATAAAAACAAAATACAAAATCAAAAAATTTCAAAAATACAAAAAGAACTTTCCGACATGTCCGTCGACCAATAGAACACATTATGCGCACCTAAAAATGTTGATTAATTATTAACACAAAAGAAAAAAAAGAAGACTAAGATAAATAGGTGATTAAATGACGTTCGAAGCGAGAGTTTCAAATGTTTCAATTTACACATACATTTCTCTCTCTAGAAATATCACTCTATGTGTTTCTCTCTATAGAAACTAGCCCAATCACAAGAATCATCACCCGTGTTATGAATTAAACGATCCTACATGTTCATTTAGGTCTATTTATCCTACACAATAGGAAGTTCATATCTTCTCGGTCTTGAGCAATGTCATATAAACATTCAAAGTTTTGAATGCTTAAGAGAAGCACTAAGGAAATGATAATTAACAAGATACATCTGACATCATTTTCTGTTGAGCATAATTTTTCAAGATATTTTCAAAAAGACAAATTTCAAATTCTTTCAAAATTGTGTGCTTAACAAACTCCCACTCTAAGTTTTCACTCTATTCTAGAATTAAAGAGGAGTATCATAATTAGTTCATTCTGCATGCAGTCCTCCCAAGACTTAGTTAGGCTCATGTGAATTCTGGACATTAACTTGTCTTTAATTCACTAATTGTCAAAAATTGTAACAACATATGCAATTTTGAGGGGGAGAATAGTGATTAAAATGTGATCAATACGGATTAATAACGGATACGATCTTCAATCTATAAGTGCGTTCCCAAACCTCACATGTGCAAAACTCTTTCATAATATGGTGCATATGTGTAGGGGGAGCTTTTTGGTAATTCTAGAAACTCTTAATGTGTCTTAAATGATTTCTCAGACACATTGAATGATTTTTGTCAAATGGTTTTATGGATCTTCATGGCAATACCCCAAAGACCGACCAACTATTGTTTCTCAAGGAGTTATAAGGCGGTTAAGGTTAGGTATATTTATTCCATAATCTAGCCAGAACCGGAGGGATCTACCAAGAAACACTCCATTAGATAGAGTAGAAGTCCTAGGTATGATCGAAAAAAGGAGTAAAGTGAGAAAGGGAATAGTGCCGACTGAGATGGAGCTAGTACTGGAACAAACCCAACAAGGTGCTAGTCATGAAGTCTCGGTAAGCACTGAAGGGGTTGAAGAATGAAAAAGAATTTTTAGGATAAAGGGTGAAAAGAAAGAAGCCCTCCATACAACCTTAGGCAGAAACCGAGTCAATACATAATCTATCGGTAATCACAAAGATGATTCTAATATTGAAGACTGACATCATGGACCCAGTGATGCAATGCACAACCCTCCCTAGCCACTCAGAATCTCTCAAAAGATTTCTGTTTCACTTCTCACGGAGATCAACATGTTTCTATTGGCTTTCTCATTTTGAGATCGTTGATATTGAAAAGGTGACAGTCCACTCCAGCCTCCGATTACCAAATAACAAATGTGCACTTATAGAATCTAGAGCCATTGAGATCCATCAAAAATCTCACTAGGACACAAATTCCAATATACAAAATGTCATACATCATTATACAATATTTGGTATTAAAAAGTCCTACGCATTATCCTTGTGATAACTGCCAGAACATCAAAGTGATACTCTTTAGTATTCATAATGACGATGGAAATCCTGCTTGAGCCAACATTAAACAAGCTCTTGGTAGGTGGCTTGCGAGATTCTATATGAATCAAGCTTGTGTCAACTGGATATCGGTAATGGTCTAGTATATGAATTGATGACTCAATCAGAAAGATAGTAACTGTCTGATTCACTCTTACCGTGTTGTCTGCTTTGAGACGCTTCAGTAACGAGAACGGCTAGTACAACTGTAAAACCCTGTCAATGTGATTCTTATGAATTCTACATGATCACAGGCAGTATTTATACTGATTAACGGGAACTATGGTTATTATAACCGTATTCGACAAAGTGACAGACACTTTCGTCTATGTATGTTTATCACTAACCTATACTTGCAGGTTTTCTGACGGTAGCAGCTTCTAGTTAAGATTCAAGACCTCATGCTCAATCAAAAAAGATATATACATGATGAAAGCTTAAGCACATGTGTCAAAGTCTTCCGCAATCTCTGATGTACAACACTCCCTAAAAGGAACATTTTTTACAAGATTGTCGAACAACAACAAAGATATATCTCACAAATGGAACAAGTACCATTCCTACCATGATATGGTACAAGTAATCATGTTAAAGAAAATGTTGAGGGAGATTGTTAGCAAGCTTTCAAGACCTTGAGCATGAGGGTGGAGACACAAGATCGCAAGGAGACAAAAAGATTCAAGGATAAAGATTTAGAGATCTCAATTGTCAAGACAAATCAAGGCCAAAGACCACGATATTAGTATTTTGTCAAAGCATGTCAAGTTAAAGATCAAGATCCATGATCACAAGCATGCAAAAGGAACTTCAAAAGAATTCCCAAGACATCAAGGTTCCAAGACTAAAGAACGAAACAAGAAGTGAAGCCTTATGCGCAATGACCACCCCTTAGGGGGAGATTGTTAGACCTAGTTTTATGTGAAGTGATGGTCATTAAGACTCCCGAACCTTGTATTAGTCTAGTAAATGTTCCCGGGAATTCTATACGCTAATTGGGCCTAGTTACGGGCTTTAAAGCCCATTAGATATCAAGCCCGGCCTTGGAAGCCCACTTAAACCCAAGGTTAGCTCATATAGTCAACTATATAAAGCCCTCTCCTCATGTGGAGAGGGTGTTTCTCATTTTTTTTGCGTGTGTGATTTGATAAGTCTATCATGCACTTGTAGCACTACAAAACCACCTTTTTGGGGGGTCAGGATTAATCAAAGAAACAAAGAATAAGCATTGAGTTTTCTAGTGAGAGAAAGTAGAGAAAGGGTGAGATGAACTCAAAAAGAAGAATATTAGATTAGAAAGAGAAAGGGAAATTAAGAAATGAACATCCACACCCCCCATGGAGAGACATGGTGGTATTTATAGCCTAAACATAAGCTATCTATCCCATGTTTACAATAGTAGTCCATGCGTTTAGCAGATGGTCTATAGCTAGTCCACATCACTTATAAGACGCCAGCTTCACTTAAAAGTAAGGCTAACAATCTCCCTCCAAGATGGTGTCACATGTGAATTGGTTACAACGTTTCCTAGAAGCAAAAATAAAGTAAAATGATAACCATAAAATCCAGTATTCCTTAAGATAATCTTCAATAATCTTGATCTTCTTAAATACTCCAGCTTTATTTCTTCAGCTTGTAGTATCTAGTTGAGTTTTTACTTCCCCCTCTCAACTAGTAGGCTCTTTTTTCTTCAGCTCCTTCCCAAACAGACACCCTTGGGACTGAATAAGAATTAATGCAGAAATCTTCTTATGGACCTCCTTTCTCATTTAGGATACACTGATAGAAGGGATGGTATCATCAACATCGTCTCACTTAGGAAGCATTCCAGTCTTGTTTGAATTCAAACCAAAGTACACATTTTATCCCTTTACCGAAGTCGAAACCGTAACACCAAAGTAATAAGTTGAAGCACTAATCATCTCTGCAGACTAACCTCTGGAATATTCTATAAATCCCAATCAAGTGAACTTGTTGTGCGTCCTTGATGTATACATTTATCCTATCCAGGTAAGTGCAGATAGAATTTTTTACTCACCAAGTCAATTATGTCAGAGTGTACGCAATTTATCCCTCTTATGTAGTTGGAATGGTAACATCAAAAACGGTACTAAAAATCAACCAAGTACCGGATGTAACACATTTCTCCTCCAGAAGGATGACAACTGAGAAACTCATCTACACTGGTGTCATCATATGACAAACTGGAACTGCTTACTTAGCTTCATAGCTCGTGATTGCATAAGCAATACTCTGTGAGAAGATGTCAGTACTCTCTTTACAAATCTCTCTTGATCAACCCGACCTAAATCCCCTTATATATTTTGTAGGCTAAAACTGATGACCACTGATGGAGACAACCCAATGAAACAAACCCAAGAATGAAGCAACAATCCCTGACTTATGACTTAATCTTGTACTATCCGTGTGACGAAGAATGGTGCAGAGGCAAATCTCAGTACCATATACTCACCCAAAAGTATACAAAAATACATTACCACTTGAAATCTCCTCAACTACATGAGACACTGAGTACTACAATGTAACTCCTTAAAGTGATAGCTATAACCCATGAGTACTACAATGTAACTCCTTATATCAGGTATAACTAGATAAATCAAGTCTTCATCACACACCGTATATGCCTGAACAAGTCATCTTTGATGTAGAGAAAATCAAAGATGAAATAAGTACACTCCCCATGAAATATTACTTCAATCCCAAATAAATAACACCAGACAAGAACTCCTTAGTCATTAAAATACAATACTAGCCATAATGACTAAAGGTGAATTTTGATAAGGATCATTTTTAGTGTAATGTATTGTGTTTGTTGTGTTGTTGTTCGTGATTTTTTTAGGGTTAACAAATATTGGCTCAAAAAAAAATATACCATAAGCACGGCCGTCCAAGTAAAAATACGCGGTATTTTATACTTTACCTGACAAGAGAATGTTTTATTACCGGCTCTATCCAATAACACTATACACACCAAACCAATTGATAAACCCATAAACATTGTTGGCTCAATACAATATAACATAGCCCACGTTGTGATTACAATGACCAGCCCAACATATACCCGGCCCAATCATACTTTCTAGCCCATTAACTGATTTATAACAGTCAAGCCTAAATTTTTTCACACTTGGTCTGGCGGTCTGCTACCAAAGATTAAAACTCGGCCCACTTCACTTAGCAATACCAGGATCCAAAAGAATGAGGATATAAAAATGTGACTACCCTAATTTTACTCATAGTACTAACCCTAATCACACCTTTCTCATTTTATCTCCGCTCCCATATGCTGTATACATCACAACCAAATGACCTCTTTCATTTCAAGAAAATAACAATCATCACCTGTATTAATCGAGCACCTTTATACACACAATCAAGAACTAATCAAAACCCTTTTATTTACCACTGCCTATACCGAACCATAATTATTTTTGACATTAATTAATTGATTTAAGTATAAAGAAGACCCAATGATTCGGCTAAGATCTTGATTAAGATCTCGAGTAGGTTGTAATTTTTTGTTATTGCTAGTCCTTGAACGAAACAAAGATTGACAATAACATAATTGTTATTTGTCTTTCTTTAATTTTGAATATTAAAAAAGGTTTTACCTTTACAGATCGATGATGATAGTTTTCTTTCGTGATCTTGATCATTTGAGGGTCTTGAAGTAATTGTAATACACGAAATGAAATGGATCTAAGATCATTTGAGGTTGTTGTATTCGTTCAAGTCATGATATAGGATGGAGATAGAGATAGGATTAGTTATGATGTTGGATTTGTGGTAGTATAAATGTGACGATGAGTTTAGGATAGTGTGGATTTAGATTTGTTGATGTTGATGTGTTGTATTTGATTGATGTTGTTGTAACAGATGTTGGTTGTTGATATGGTTCATGAGTCTGTTGAGTCTGTCTTCATCTTTTTACATTTTTGTTGACCAAGACTCACTTGAGTTGACCCGGGTCAACTTGGTAAATACCGAGTTGACTCGGTCTGGGTTGTTGTATACTTCGCCTAGGATTGATGTATAATTCGCCTAGGTTCAGGGTGGAGTATAACTCGCCTAGAACACATGTATAAATCGCCTATCCCAAACTTATATAATTCGCCTAGAACAAGTGTATAACTCGCCTACACAAGCTCGTATAACTCGCCCAGAAAGTGTGTATAACTCGTCTAAACAAGATGCATAACTCACATGTCACTTTCAGTGTGTATAATTCATCTGGAAAAGGACAAGTTGTAATATTGTCTTTTTTGCAAAAATGCGGATCTATCCCCTTTCATATCAGGACCATAATAAGTTGATGATAAGTTTTGGAAAAGAAAGTTGCCAAAAAAACTTATAAAAAACTCGAAATAAGCAACAATAAGCTTAGACCAGCCACACATTTGTTAAAATGTCACACTTTCTCTTTAAATAACCCATAAATCTGATGAAACACTAGATAAAAATGTGACGTTTAACAGAAATACACCCAACAAGGACGAGATAAGCACACGAAAATAATCAGAGATAATTCAGATGTGAACACAAACCAGCAAACCCACGCCAAAAAAAATAAAAAATTCAGCAGTGGTTTTTTTATCCAAAAGAAAGAGAGAAAGAACACAAAAACGAGGCTTTTTCCAGAATAAGCTCAAAAATAAGCAGAAAAATAAGCTATTATAAGCTTTAAACACGAGACAACAAACACACAATACAAAACACCCCCGGTTAGCTCTTGATACAACTTGTAGCGCTACAAAACCACCTTTTCAGGGGGTCAGGATTGATCAAAGAAACAAAGAACAAGCATTGAGTTTTCTAGTGAGAGAAAGTAGAGAGAGGGTGAGATGAACACAAAAAGAAGAATATTAGATTAGAAAGAGAAAGGGAAAATAAGAAATGAACATCCATGCCCCCCATGGAGAGACATGGGGGTATTTATAGCCTAAACATAAGCTATCTATCCCATGTTTACAATAGCAGTCCCTGCGTTTAGCAGATGGTCTATAGCTAGTCCAATTCATGTGTAAGACGCCAGCTTCACTAAAAAGTAAGGCTAACATCATCACTATCATTCTCTTGATCATTGCCTTCACTGCTTGAGTCATGATCATTATTGCTGTCATCTTCATCTCTTTCCCAAGACTCAGCTTCAATTTCAGATGATTCTTCTTCTGTCACATCAAGAACCTCTGGTTTAGCACCAGTTCCTTTACTTGTGACAGAAGGTTTGATCTTTGCAGCACCAGAACCACTTATATGAGTCCTGTGAAAGTCCCTTAAACTCTTCTTTCGAACTACTTCAAACTGAGCATCTTCAGTTAAGGCCACTTCAGAGAGCAACTCAATTCCTTTGCCTCGAGTAACATCCACCTTTTCCTTCCTTTTAGACGATGTCTCCACAGGAGTATCTATTAAAACTACCATTGCAGACTGTTTTCTCATAGTCTTCTTTGTAGAAACCTTTTTCTTAGCAGATTTAGGTTCTTCTTCCACATGGACTAAATTCAGATTAATGTCCTTCTTAGATGGAGAAGCTTTCTTGAATTTCCTTGCAATCTTGGGAGGTGTAGCTCCTGTAGAAAAACTAAGGTAAGTCTGGTAAGCTTTGGATTCCTTCATCTCAGGACTGGTCAATGATTCAGGAAGTAGTTTTCCATAGATTTGAGTTGATTCTTTTATAGAGACAAATCTTAAAGTGTTTATCAAATAGTCATCCCTAGAGGTATGCATCCTGATCTTTTTTCTCTAGGAGACTGTCTTGTCTTGAGTAAGGAAGTAGTGAATGATAACTTTGGTGAATCGAGGGTAGTATATCTTTTCTTGCTTTTTGTAGGCTCTGTTGTCAATCTGGTAAATGAAATCTTCCCAAAGTAGTTTAACATAGTCCACATTCTTCTAATAGTACATACCCTAAAGGATTTGTGCTCTAGAGAAACAAAGCTTGTCAAGACTAGTTGTCTTTCCAGATAAAATTCTGTTAATGAGAGTTGAAAATTTTCTCCAAGGTGGATGCATCTGATCAACAATAACATCATTGAGTGACTTGATTTCCCAAGTGTGACCAAGTTCTCTTAAGAAAGACATAATTTATTCATCAGTAGGAAGTGCATCAAAGTCTTGACCCTGTACTCTAGGGCAGATCTTAAAGATATCTTTGAAGATTTCCAAAGTGAGTTCGAATCTCTTCCTTTTATCCATTTTGAATCTGTAGAAAGTGTCATGCTTGTAAACAGAATCCCAGAATTGGTGCATGTAAACTTCTGGAACATCTGCAGTGATGAGAAATGTAGAGTAGCATGGAGTGAGAGCAAGAGCATCCAGAACGACTTAAAATGTGGGTTCTCTTTGGATTTTTCCAGGATTGAGTCTTCCGTTGCATTTTCCAATCTCAAGTCTTTTCTCCTTGGGAACAAGTTCAAGATCAAGTTTGGTTTGTTGAGCAGTGATGGAAGACATGATTCTGCTAAGATTTGTCTCATACAGTTCATATACAGACAAATATATATATATTACTGAAAGACAATCTAGATCATGAAGAATGATTATAGATGCAACACTGATTTACACTGGGAATTATGCACACAGTTACTAGGCAAAATATTGACACACATGAAACCAGGAGAAACACATAATCATATAACACACTAACTATAGGCAATCTATAGAAACCAAGGCAATCACTAAAGATTTCTAAGGAAAAACTAGACCTAAATTAATCACTAAGTGATAAGTTAAGGTTTAATTATACTTAGATTAGGTTACGAGATTTGATAACCAAGATTACGAGATTAGTTCTTCTAGAAAAAATCATGTATAGATCGCCTTAAGTATGTGTATAGTTCACCTGTGTTGACCCATGCGTATAGTTCGCCTATACAACCATGTATAATTCGCTTGTATTAAGCCAAGTGAATAGTTCGCCTATGTATACGTGTATAATTCACATGCATTAACACTAGTGTTTAGTTCGCCTATGTATACATGTGTAGTTCACCTGTGTTTAATCCAAACATATAGTTTGCCTATGTAAAGACGTATAGTTCGCCAATGCAACATTTACACCAACATTTTACACCTTTTCAAGCATTAATATCCATCTTAACATGATCATATACCTTCTAGGAAACATTTTAACACATTTAACTCATGAATTAACCATAAAAATCTTGCCTTTTGACTTATTCGACTCATATGAACATGAAAACCCAAGTTATTCAAGTTTTTAACATACTAAGATGTTTAAGGACACTCAAATTCACACAAACAATCATTTAAGCAAATCTAAACCCAAACCCATGAACTTTTACATGTTGTTGACCATTTTTCATTAGTTCGACATCAAGAATTAATCAAAACGTATGAATACGTTATCCCCATTAAAAACTGTTATAGGTACATCATCTAGACCACTATAGGACTAAAACCCCTTAATCAATTTGAGATTTCATACACTTTTTAAGGTGACAAAATTTTGATCAATTTTTAGGGTTTTTCGAGTAAAATTTCAACATTAGGTCTGATTTATGGAGGTTTTAACATTAAAATAAGTGTACCTTTTGATTATAACAAAGATAGAACGAGTTCTTGAAGTCTTAGAAATCAATAATGGAGATTCAAGGTTTTTGTATGGGAGACGAGTGAAAAGAGACGCAAGGGGTGTTTATGTTTAAAACTTTTAGGTTTTGGCATAAATGCCCCCTAAGGTTTACTAGAGCTTCCATTTTCCTAATAAACTTTACTTAAGGTTTAATTAAGTTTCCTAAATGGCAAAACTAGTCCCTAAGGTTTAGTTATCAAGAATAGGTCTCACATTTTGCATTAACACCCCTAAAGGATTAAACAAATAACAAGTAAAGCCCGATTGAGTTAAAATTAATTAACTCTCCTTTAATTGTTCACCCGTTATTGTTTAAAGACCTTTTCTGATTATCACATGATTCATTATGAAGAAGATATTTGACATTTTCTCCCCCTCAAACAATGACCCATTTTCTATTTAAAGAGTTGTAGTCGTTGTTTGAGTGGTCAAATGTCTTTGAAAATGATTTTACTGATGAATCCAAAAGATGATTATATTTATATAAAATCAACACCTTCGAAAAATAAGATTTCTCTTATTTACACACATAAGCGCACTGACATGTACACTCATGAAATATAGGAAGCACGGGTTGTGATGCAAAGTAATCACAAGCTTTTGAATGAATATGAAGTAATTCATTCCCGAGAAAACAAATTTCCTGTTGTGAGGTCAAGTTATCTTTTTGACGATATACTTGCCTTTAAGATGAAGACCGGGTTGCTATCTGAAATAATAGCAAGCCATATGTCATGTTTTCTATTCGAACTTTATTTACTGCTTTGTGCCATTGTTGAATGACATTTCTGAAGCCGTAAATATTATCGATGCTAGAAACCATGACATGAAAAATATATTTTTGTCTTTTTCTGATTTTTTTAATTTTGTATTTTGTTTTTGTAAAAGTTTTTAACAAGTGAAAAAACTTTTTGTGCTTTTCTATCAAGAAGTTAAATCTATCTCGTGGAAAAGGTTTGGTGAAGATATCAGACAGCTGGTATTCAGTCCAGACAAAGTAAAGTTCCACAATTCCATTCTCCACTTGCTCCTTTATAAAATGGTAGCAAACATCGATGTGCTTGGCTCGTGAGTGTTGAACATTGTTGCAGCATAAAGCAATCGCACTCTTGTTGTCGCAGTACAAAGGAATCTTATTGAATTGAAAGCCATAATCTGTTAGTTGGGAACGCATCCATAAGAATTGAGAACAACACCCAGATAAGGGAATATATTTAGCCTCTGTACTCGAGATGGCAGTACTCTTTTGCTTCTTGGACGACCAGCTAACAAGTTTGTCACCTAAGAACTGAGCGCTTCCTGATGTACTACGTCTAGTGTCTTGACACCCCGCGTGGTCGGCATCTGCATAAGCTGTGAGTGACATAACGGTATCCTTTGAGTACCAGAGACCCATGTTTATGGTTCCTTTAAGGTATCTAAAGATCCGTTTCACCGCTTGTAAGTGCTTTTTGGTAGGCTTTGCCTGATACCGAGCACATAAGCAGACTGCATAGATAAGGTCAGGTCTACTGGATGTAGATACATAAGGGATCCAATCATGCTACGGTAAAGTGTAGCATCGACTTGTTTCCCCTGTAGATCTTCATCCAGTTTATTCTTTTCAACCATGGGTGTGTCGACAGAATCAGTAGTAAGCAAATCATATTTTTTAATTATTTCAGAAGCATATTTTGACTAGTTTAGGAAGATGCCTCTAGGACTTTGAGAAATTTGTAATCCTAAAAAGAATGACATTTGCCCCATCATTGACATCTTGAACTTAGTGGTCATCAGATTAGCAAACTCATTACACATAGCAGTATTAGTGGATGCAAATATTGTATCGTCAACATAATTTTGTACCAATAATAAGTGGTTTCCTTCTTTCTGTATAAAGAGCGTCGGATCAACTTGTTAGCCTTACTTTTTAGTGAAGCTGACGTCTTACGGGTGAATTGGACTAGTCTTGGACACTGCGTGTTACACAGGGTTCATTTATGTAAACTAGGAATAGTTTGTTTTTTCTTTTAGTATAAATACCCCTCATGGCTCTCCATGAGGGGTGGTAGATGTTCACTTGTATTTTTCTCTTTTCTCTTCTAATCTAACCTTTCATTTTTTGTGTTCATCTCACCCTCTCTCTATTTTCTCTTACTAAAATCATAATGTCTTATCTATTGCTCTTTGATCAGCCAAGACCCCCCGAATAAGGTGTTTTCGATCATTGAAAATTGGTATCAAGAGCTAACCGGGGGTGTTTTGTATTGTGTGTTGTGTTCGTGGGTTGTTTCAGCTTATTTTTTCGTGGGCTTTTTCTAAGACAAAATGCACCAGTTTGTTTTTTATGTTTTCACAAATCTGTTTTATAACAGTTTTGTCATTGTTTTTTGGTTTCATTTTCCAAAACTTAACACCAGATCTAGTCTGGTCATTTTTTCACAGCTTAATTCATCCTGGTTTTTGAGCCTATTGGTTGTTACAGCTTATTTTGAACTTATTTCGTCCTTGTGGGTCACCTGTTTTGCCTTCTTTTAATTGAGCTTATTCAAGGTTTTGGATTGGCTTATTTTGTTCTTGGTCATGGTCTGAAAAGGAAGAAAGCAAGAAAGGAAAATAGTACTTTTTGGAGTCTTGTGAAGCGAACAACTCAGACCGAACAACTCATTTCATGTGTGAACCTAACATGTTCCAGTGCAAACTGAACAATTGACAAGCTTGTTAGAACCGAACAACTTGTTGTCAAGGGTGAACCGAACAACTCAAAAAGCCTTGACAACCGAACAACCAAATACCTTTAGCAACCGAACAACTAATATATAGTTGAAACCGATTTATACATGCCCCAACCTAGACAGAGTCAACTCGGTATTTACCGAGTTGACCCAGGTCAACTCAATGAGTCTGAGGTTAACGAAAAGGAATAAGAACAAACTGACTCAAATTAAACCACAATAAACTACAACAACAAAGCCTCAACATAATCCAACAGATCTTAACCTTAAACCCATCGTCACAACATCAACTCAACAAAATCCAACAAGTCCATCTATATCCTAAATCCCTTTGTCACATTACAACTACACCAACTCCATCTCCAATCATAAAAAAAGGACTCGAATACTTTAAAATGATCTCAGATTGGGTATTCATGTCACATGATCTTTTTAAGATCTATACTCCAACTCATCATAGATCTGTGGAGATGCATACCATCTCTTTAGTTTTTGAAAATAAAGAAAAGATTATTAACAATTATGTTATAATCCATATTTGTTTCGAGTTATGAAAAACACAAACAAGACTCAATTACACCTACCCGAGACCTCCTCAAAGAGATCTTGAAGATCTGGACATCACCGGCCTTGAGCATATAGAAAGAAGAGGTTTTTGATTGTGTGTAGGTGGTGATTTAATACGGGTTGATCAAGAGAGAATTGTTAAAGGGAGTACGATTCAACATCTTCTCACTGACTATTGCTTATGCAATCATGGGTTATAAAGCTATGTAAGCAGTTCCAGTTGGCATAAGATGTACACATGCATAGGATGATTCCTCAGTTAGTCATTATCCTGGAGGGAGAAATATGTACATCCGGTACTTAGTTGATTTTTTATGTTACCGTTTTGATGTTACAGTTTTGACTTCGCAGTGGGACAAATTGCTTTCACTCGGGACTTAGTTGACTTTGGTGAAACAATTTAAATGGGTACATCCGGGACTTAATTGACTTTGATGTTACCGTTTAGACTACATAGAGGGAGAAATTGCTTTCACTCGGGACTTAATTGACTTTGGTGTAGCAAGTCAAATCTGCACTTTCCCGGAGGGAGAAAAGTGCATTTCTGGGTCTTAATTAATTTTGGTGCTACATTTTTGACTTCAAAAAGGAGATAACATGTGTACGTTGGTCTGAATTCAAACAAAACTGGAATGCTTCCTAAGTGAGACGATGTTGATGATATCATCCCTCCCTCAAGAACGGTGTATTAATTCTTATCAGTCTTAGGGGTGTCTGTTTGGGAGGGAGTTGAAGATTTCAGAAGTATGTTCGTCTACAAGCTAAAGAAATAAAGCTGGAGTATTCAAGTAGATCGTTAAAGATATTCTTAAGGAATACTGGACTTCATTCTTATCATTTCTCTTTATTTTACTTGTAGGGAACATTGTAACCAATTCACGTATGACGCCATCTTGGAGGGAGATTGTTAGCCTCACTTTTTAGTGAAGCTGACGTCTTACACGTGAATTAGACTATTCTTGGACACTGCGTGTCACGCAGGGGCTATTTATGTAAACTAGGAATAGTTTGCTTTTTCTTTTAGTATAAATACCCCTCATGGCTCTCCATGAGGGGTGGTAGACGTTCACTTGTATTTTTCTCTTTTCTCTTCAAATCTAACCTTTCCTTTTTTGTGTTCATCTCACCCTCTCTCTACTTTCTCCCACTAAAATCATAAGGTCTTATCTATTATTCTTTGATCAACCAAGACCCTCCGAATAAGGTATTTTTGATCATTGACACAACTGTACCTTTTGAGAAATGTTGTGAAAGAAGGAAACTTGATAGCATGTCGTACCATGCACGTGGTGCTTGTTTAAGAGCGTAAAGGGCCTTTTTGAGCTTGTACACATGTGATGAGTTGTCTTGATCAACAAATCCATCTGGTTGAGAAACATAGACTTCTTCTTTAAGCACGCCATTTAAGAAAGTCGTTTTGACATCCATTTGGTATATCTTCATATTCTTATGAGCGGCATTTGCTACGAAGATATGGATGGCCTCTATTCTTGCAACCGGTGCAAATGATTCCTCGAAATTGATTCCCTCTTTTTGTCTGAATCCTTGAGCAACAAGTCTAGCCTTATTCTTTAGTACCCCACCAAATTCATCTGTCTTGACCTTATAAATCCATTTCAGCTTGATCAAAAACACTTTATCTGGACACGGCACCAATTCCTAAACTTCTAGTCTTTCAAATTTATGAATTTCTTCTTGCATTGCATCGATCCATGACGGTTCGGGCATTGCTTATTTGAAGTTCTTTGGTTCAACAGAAGTCAGGAAGGCATCAAAGTAACACCACATGGCATCGGTTTCGAGTTGCTTATAAAGTGGATCATCATGAAAAAGTGGTGTTTTTGGCGATTCTTCAAAACTTTGAAAAATGTTTAGAGAATGTTCTTGTTCTTGTGTTGATGGAATACTTGCTGATGGAGCATCCTGGTCAATGGAAGTTAACACAGGAGAATCAGCTAAAACTACAGCTCTCGGAGCTGCGACTTCAAGAACTGGAGAAACAGCAATTGTAGGAGGATTGAAATATTCATCGTACATAGGTTGAAACAAACGATCCCAATCATCTCTATTTGGTGGTATACAAGGTCGTTAAGAAACAGGGTTTGAAACGAGTCCTGAACTGGATGTAGCAGGAGTCATAGAATGAAGCCCAGGTCCTGAACTGAATTGTTCAGAAGCCATTGCTGTCAGCTCATCGAACGTCACATGAATTATTTCTATAATTTTCTGAGTTATTCTGTTGTAGATTCTGAACACTTTCTTTGTGGGCGCATAACCAATGAAAATACCAATGTTGGATTTTTCATCTACTTTACCCAGATCCTCATTGTCATTAGTAGGATAACAGAGTGAACCAAAGACATAAAGGAATGATAAGTCCAGTTTCTTATCTTGCATCATCTCATATTGCGTTTTGTTGTATCGATGACAGATCAAAGAACGGTTTTGGGTGTAACAAGTTGTATTGATTGCTTCGGCCCATAGAAATAATAGAGCTTTAGAAAATATTAGCATGGTACGAGCAGCTTATACAAGAGTCTGGTTTCGTCTTTCAACAACGTCGTTCTGCCGAGGAGTGCGAACAACAGATGTTTGATGTGAAATGCCAACATTTTCATAAAATTCTCGAAGAGTCTGATTGACAAATTCGGTTCCATTATCTGTTTGAATATTACAGACGATGGCATTCAAACGAACTTGAATATTTTTGATGCATTTGATAATGGCCTCAGGAGCTTCATCTTTTGTCCTCAAAAATCTGACCCAAGTAAATCGTGAGTAATCATCAACAATCACTAAGATATACCATCTCCTATTAATACTCGCCACACGCATCGGGCCACACAAATCCATATGCAAAAGATATAGTTTCTCATGGTTAGTGTCTTCAGCTTTTGGTTGATGAGAGGATTTCTTGCTTTTTCCTAATGCACATGCTGAACACAGATGATCTTTCTAAAATTTAAGTCTAGGAATGCCTCGTGCAAGACCGTCTTTAGCTAGCTTGTTAAGAGTACCGAACTTAAGATGTGATAACCTACGGTGCCATAACCAGCTCTTAGTCTTTGACGCTTTAGATAGAAGACAGATCAGAGATGTTTTAAACATGTCATCAAGAGAAATTGTGTATACACTTGTGTCTCTGGATCTGGAAAGTAGATCAACACCTTCTATATTACTAATAAAGCAAGTGTTTTTCCGAAATGAAACTTTAAGATCCACCTCACAAAAATGTCCAACAGAAAACAAGTTATGTCTAAGCCCCTCGACGTAGTATACTCTTAAGATAGTAACATTTCCCAGCTGATAGTCACCATATCCCCATAATCCTTGCAATTTGGTCGTTCCCGAATCTAACTATACCTAAAAATTTACTAACAAAGTTCATGAGCTGAGAGCGGTTCCCTGTCATATGTTTTGAACATCCAGAGTCCAGATACTAGAGGACGATCTAGACAACCTGTCATTAATAAGAGAAGAAGATGATGGAATATCTGTAGCATTGGATCCCCAAGTATGATTGGGTTCCGAGTTGTTAGCATTCTTAGATTCTACAATCTTAGCCTTGTTACTCGAACCTACATTTTTATGTGTTTGGGTCTCTTGATATAGACTTTAAGCTCTGGATTTTGTGTTTCTGCTGAGTGGGAAGTGGTTTTCTTAGGAGGCACTACGTTAGTTGAAGTGATCCTAGTTAAAGGGCACGGAATTACCAACTATAGTGAAAGTTTTGCCTGTTGGTTTCCACTTAAATCCTACTTCAGTGAATACATGACCCGTAGGTTTCCAAATATTTTGTTTTTTATGATTCTTAGCAGATTTAGCATGACTATTCACATTTTTAACAAAATCAAGAAAACACATATCATGAATACCATCAAACATACATTTATTACAAGTAGCACAAATAAGTTCAAAATTCATATTTAACAGTGAATGCTTAACATCCAAATCAAGAATAGGTTCAATAACACAATTCTTTTTATTAACTTTCCTAGGTTGGGCTTCTACTTTATTCTTCGTGTTCCTACTTTGTGTTTGCGAGATCCTATCATTCTTTTTATTGCATGTAGGCTTTGATCCGCAATTACTAGTAGAACACTTCAATCCTGTAGACGACAACACAGGTATGTTAGAATCTGGTGTTTTAGATGACTCTACCTGATTAATGTTGCTTGAGGATGTGAGAGGTTCAGAAAACCTAGTTTTCTTGGCATTGTTTATGGGTGTGCCAGCAACCTTTTTCGCACTAAGTTTAATCGCATTAGGGCACGTATCTTGAACATATACAAGTAACTCCTGAATTCGTTTGGCATGCTTACAGGCAAAGTTTAATGCATTATCTAAAGGCTGTTTTGATTTAGCTTGTTCGACTATTCCCCTAAGTATATCAGCTTTTTCCTGAGTGTGCTTAAGATAGTCTATGTGAGCATCCTTATTCTACACTAACTTAGGAGCTAAAGGATCTAATTCGAACCTAAACATTATTGGAACAATAGTGGTGGCAGTTGGTATTTGTACAGCACTATCAACAGTTTCTTTTCCTTTTAGTTTTCGTAAATCGTTTTCAATGATGTTATCACAAAAACCTTGTCTTGAATTTGAGCTTTTAAATCCTCATTTTCAGCAGATTTTAAGTTTAGTTTATCAATTAAAGAGTCACTCTGTTCTTTAGTACGAACACGTGTATTTTTGATTAAGTCAAACTGATCTTTAAAATCTTGTTTCACATGTGTTAGGAATATTTGTAATACTTAGTTTCTACTAGTAGGTATGTAGTTCCTACTGGTAGAGTAGTAGTTCCTGCTGGTAGGTATATAGTTCCTGCTGGTAAGGTTATTCTCATAGTTAGTACTGGTAGGCTAAGTTTAGTTCCTACTGGTAGAGTACTTAGTCCTGGTAGAGTCAAATAGTTATTCCAGGATAAGATATTAGTTAGTTAGAGTTGAAGATATGCATGAGCTAAATAAGGAAGATATTCATGCATATCAAACTCACGCATTTTTAGTAATTGCAGATTAAATGCTGATTAGGGTTTCTCCACTATAAAGAGAACCTATGGCTTAGGGAAATGTACTGATTCAGAAAAACACATTTCTCCTTGTTAATTAATAGAAATCCATAGAAGGATCTTTCAGTTTTATTAGTCACGTTCTTCTTATTAGTTGTGTTTATATTCCGTGAAGACATTAGCTTTCTTAAGCAAGAGTCTCTCTTGTGATTAGCTTGTGATTACATAGGTTAATCACCACCCTTAACAAGCAGTAAAGATCTATCTAGAGTGGGATCCATCAAGTGGTATCAGAGCTTGTTGAGAGTCTCTCATAAGAAGAATATTCCTGGATTTAAGATCCTTATAAACCTCACAACCAAACACCTCTATATACCTTTAAAATGGCAGGATCTGACAATGATAGCGATGATGCTAGTGTTCATAGAAAACCCACCATTCCTCAACAACAACGAAACATTCAACCTCAAATCATTACCACTATCTCAAACAACAATGCAAAGTTTCCTTATTTGAAGAATGATGAGTATGAGGTCTGGGCTATGAAGATGGAATACTGGATCACAAACAATGATATGAATATCTGGAAGGTGATTCAAAATGGCAATAGCTTGAAAAGGACTGGAAGAGATCGTGATGGAAGGGTCATTATTCTTCCCTCAACGACTGCAGATGAACAAGCTTGGAAGAGTACCAACCCCTCTCCTGTGTATTGATTCAACAATTCGGCCGAGGTTTTTCTCAATAGTTTTAATCAAAGAAGCCTGATTTTTGAACGTCCTGTCATAATTCTTTTTAATTCTCCAAACAAAATTCTCGCTCTTCTTTTGCATCCAGTGAGCTTCTTTAATGAAGGAGTTTAAGGTTTCTTCTAGAAAAGAAACCCCTTCATCATTAGGAGTTTTGTACTGGTGTTGCACCATTCGTACTTCTTCGTTAAGAACACTAATGTTGTGTTCGAAATCGTTGATATGTTTGAGCACCTTGTCAAAATCATTTTTCTTATATTCCTCGTCTTTATACCAAGTGGAAGAGTGTTTTGACAATTCATTGATGGCCTTAATTCCAGCGTCTGGTGTCATCCTTGGAATAGGTCCCTTGAAATCTGCCTTTTGCCTAGTTCTGGGGTCTAGCCCTTGGTAGAAAATTTATAGTTGTTTGTGCTCGTTGATTTTATGCTCTAGACAGTTATAAAGCAGATCGTTGAACCGTTCCCATGTTAAATGTAAGAGTTCATTACATTCTTGTCCAAAATTTCTGATAGCGGTGGTTTGTCTGATAATTTAGGAAAGCGGGCGGTATCTGCTTAGAAAAGTGTTTTTTAGAAGGTCCCAAGTCGTAATGGATCTCGCTGACAATCGGTTTATC